>JADRCC010234344.1:0-17833 GCA_019843855.1 Hylomyscus alleni
CCCAGCAAGACCTGAGCTCTGGAAGGTTGTATGCACCCAGGTATATACAGCAGGTGTTGATAGCTTCTAGTGTATATGGGATATGTATGAGGGAGGCATGGGGAAGGCCTGATATGTAGAAGTTTGTAATACCCAATCTCTCACGCTGCTACCCCAAATACAATGATAATTTTCAGGAAGGGTTGGACACATTCTTCTAGAACCCATGTAATATTTAATGTATCAGGACTCAAAGGACAACACACCAGAGTAGCTATATCACTTACTACACCAGATAACAGATGTTACTGGACCATGCCAACTCCCTGCTGGATTCTGAAAAGCACAAGCTAGTTATCAGGCTCCACGGCTTGTCCCCAGATAAAGCCCCACATATACTGCCATACTGAGATCCTTCTGGACACTCTCTACCATCCACATCACATGCATTGAAGTTTGAAGCCCTCTAGGGCATCCTCTCCCCTACCACAAACTACTGCTAGGCCCTAGGTCCTGCTTCACTTGCTGTCCCCCATTTCTACAGTCCTAAATACACTGCTTTTATCACTCCATGTTGGATGCCCACAAACACACAGTGCTATTTTAAGGCAAGGATGGCCACCCAAGTCATCTTCCAACATAACATTCAGGTGTTTAGGCCTTCCTAAACTCCCCTTCCCTGAGGATGCAATTCCATACACAGTGCTAGCTATCTGACATTACTGGAAATCCCATATACACTGCCATACAGCTTGGCTTAGTAGATAGTGTGCTGGCACTGCACACACACAGACTGGTGAGGATGTCTGTCAAAATTGATGTCCTAAAAGTTTATCCAGAATGGCCTATGACAGAGTAGATTATGGTCTCTGACAGGGGTACACAAGTGTGCATCAATGCCTGATATCTAATGTAGTAGGTGCTGATCGGGGCCAATGTATAAGAAAGTCCTGACACCCAGCAGGACATGTGGGCTTCATTAACGTGAGGCTGTCCAACAGGACCCAGGACATAGCATTGTGTTGAAGGTACAGTGGCCGGGGAGTATCCAGGATGGCCTGATGACTATCAGTTAATATGAGGTTTTGTCAGGGATTAGTTAGGACCAGATACCCAAGACTAATGTGATGTGTATGTTGGGGGCCTGTTCAGCATATGCCAGTACCTAGCAGTCAGTGTGTTGTTTGGTGGGAACTCATGCATGGCCCAGTACTTAGGAATGTATTTGAGGCACTGGGGAGGTTGTACAGTAATTCCTGGAGTCTACCAGTGCAAGTGCTTTTTAACAGTGCATCACACCTGGGGTATATGCCAGGACAGGAGGTATCCTGAAAGATGTGACTCTAGCAGGATATGTGTCTCAATGACAGGAGGTGGAATGTCAAACAAGCCCTGATATCTATCCCTGTATCTCAGGTGACAATGTGGTCAGGGAGTTGTCTAATAGGTTCTGGTTCTTGGCATTGTCTGTGAGACAGTAAAAAAGCTGCTGTCTAGCCAGAACTGTTATCTAGAAATGTATATGGTGATTGTCCTTCAAGTCCTTAAAGTAACAATGTATATAGGGTGTTAATGGGGTTTAGATGCATGCACAGAATATATATAAGACTCTAGAAGATCAAATCCTGTTGCTCACTCTGTCCCACAATACCTGACACTATAGTGTTATGATCAGAACCATCTGGAGAGCCCTTCCCTGCCACACATAATATGTTGGGAATCTGGTGTCACCATACCACACAATAGAGCTCTGACACACTTGAACTTTTGCCCAGAGGTGCCTTTGATGGCCAGGCCAAAGACACACAGTTGGATGTCCCTGGGTGCAATGGTGTTCTCATGGCATAGTGAATTGAACACAACATCTGTGTGTGGATGTGCTGATCCCGTTCCTCCTGAAGACAGTCAACCTTCTCAATGTGGTTCAACAGATCTCCCTCTGCTGCATATTATATCCCCATAAAGATGTGTTTTCTAATGTGGAATAGCTTCATAAGGTTTGGATGGTCCAGAAGCTTAAATGGTTGATGTCAATTTCAGTCCTCTTGTCTGTGTCATTTTTCTTACCCTTTTCCAGGATTCTGAGCTCAGTCCACACCTCTTTGCAGAGGTGGCACAGCCATGTAAAGTTGCCTTTGCCAAGGCTCCTGAGGTGACCCAACAGGGTCACACTTTCAGAGGGCCTGTCCAGGTCCGGCTGCATCATTGCCCACTGTCTTCACTTCCCTGCAAATTGCTTGACAATTTCGACCCTAACACCAACTGACAAATAATGGAATGAAAACCATGGTATTACAAACAAGAGAATCAGGTTCAGAAGAAGCTTTACTGTTCTCAATTCGCAAATAGGAAAGTAAAAGAGAGGTGAGATGGTCTCACAATGCAATTCAGGGTCATAGAAAACTAACAACACAACACTGGAAGTTACTGGGAAGAGCTCGACCCAGGCACCCAGAAACTCCACCCAACCAATGGCACCAGTTCCTTCTGGTCTGGGCCTGAGGCCTGAGCAGACCTTGGGCATCAACTCTGCAGCCAAATGCACTAAACAAAGAAAGAATATTAAAAGCAGTAGAGGAAAAAGGCCAAGTAACATATAAAGGCAGGTCTATCAGAATTACACCAGACTTCTCACCAGAGACTATGAAAGCTAGAAGATCCTGGGTAGATGTCATATAGACCCTATGAGAACACAAATGCCAGCCCAGGCTACAATACCCAGCAAAATTCTCAATTACCATAGACGGAGAAAATAAGATATTCCATGACAAAACCAAATTTTATACAATATCTTTCCATAAATCCAGCCCTACAGAGGATAATAGATGGAAAACACCAATACAAGGAGGGAAACTACACCCTAGACAAAAGCAAGAAAGTAAACTTTCAACAAACCCCAAAGAAGATAGCCATACAAGCATAATTCTACCACTAACAACAAAAATAACAGGAAGTAACAATCACTTTTCCTTAATATCTCTTAACATCAATGGACTTAATGCCCCAATAAAGAGACACAGACTAATAGACTGGATATCTAAACATGACCCAGTATTTTGCAGCATACAGGAAACGCACCTCAGTGACAAAGACAGACAATACCCCAAAGTTAAAGGTTGGAAAACACTTTTCCAAGCAAATGGTCCCAAGAAACAAGCTGGATTAGCCATTCTAATATCAAAATAAAATCAACTTTCAACTAAAAGTTATCAAAAAAGATAAGGAAGGACACTTCATACTGGTCAAAGGAAAAATCTACCAAGATTAACTCTCAATTCTATGCTCCAAATGCAAGGGCACCCACATCCATAAAAGAAAGTTTACGGCTGGTGAGATGGCTCAGTGGGGAAGAGCACTGACTGCTCTTCAGAAGGTCATGAGTTCAAATCCCAGCAACCACATGGTGGCTCACAACCACCCGTAATGAGATCTGACGCCCTCTTCTGGTACGTCGGAAGACACCTACAGTGTATTTGCATATAATAAAGAAAGAAAGAAAGAAAGAAATACATTCCTATATATATTTATATATATATATAAATATATAAATTTATATTATATATATATAATATATTCCAAGGACTATACATGGTGGGACTGATTGTTCTGGCAGCATGTGTATAGTAGAGGATGGCCAAGTTGGTCATCAATGGGAGGAGAGGCCCTTGGCCCTGTGAAGGTTCTGTGCCCCAGTGTAGGGGAATGACAGGGCTGATAAGTGGGAGAGGGTGGGGTGGCAGGCATGGGGAGGGGGGAGGCAACAGGGGTTTGTTCTTGTTGTTTTTGATTGTTCATTAAATATTAAAAAAAAAAGAAAAAAAAGAAAAAAAAAAAAGAAAGTTTACTAAAGCTCAAAATACCCCAGATAATAGTGGGAGGCTTTAACACCCCACTCTCGCTATGGAAACAGAAACTAAACAGAGACACGGTGAAACTGACAGAAGTTATGAACCAATGGATCTAAGAGATATTTGTAGAACATTTCATCCTAAAGCAAAAGAATATACCTTCTTCTCAGCACCTCACATTACCTTCTCCAAAACTAACCATAATTGGTTACAAAACAGGCCTCAACAGATACAAGAAGACTGAAATAATACCATGCACCCTATCAGATCACCACGGACTAATGCTGGTCTTAAATAACAACAAAAACAATGGAAAGCACACATACACATTGTTAGCAGCATCCAAAGCCTGTGCCTATGCATGGGTGGGTCCACAGACCTGTTGCTAGGGCAACAGCCACCATATTCCCCAAATCCATTGGGCTCACCTCCCACCTTTACCTGTGGCTGCTACGTCACAACCCATATATATATGGGGAACATTCCTCCATCTTTCTCTTTCCATCCTCTCTTTCTGCACCACTTCCCCTTCTCACCCTCTCAAACCTCTTACACGTGGAATTGTTTGGGCCTATAGTGTGGTATTTTCTGACACGACTGCCGCTCTAACAAATCACACATGGAAGCTGAACAATGCTCTACTAAATGATAACTTGGTCAAGGAAGAAATAAAGAAATTAAAGGCTTTTTAGAATTTAATAAAAAATGAAGACACATCATACCAAAATTTATGGAACACAATGAAAGCAGTGCTAAGAGGAAAACTCAGCTCTGGGTGCCTCCAAAAAGAAACTGGAGAGAGCTTACACTAGCAGCTTGATAGCACACCTGAAAGCTCTAGAACAAAAAGAAGCAAATACACCCAAGGGGAGTAGATGGCAGGAAATAATCAAACTCAGGGCTGAAATCAAATAAATAGAAACAAAAAGAACTATAGAAAGAATCAACCAAATCAGGACCTGGTTCTTTGAGAAAGTCAACAAAGTAGATAAACCCTTAGCCAGACTAACCAGAGGACACTGAGACAGTATCCAAATTAATAAAATCAGAAATGAAAAGGGAGATATATCAATGAAATATGTCTTAAAATAATTATTCTGTTTGTTGAATATTAACAGTTGAAAAGAACAAAATCATGTTCTACAAATATCATGGAAATATGATTGATAATTTTTCTCACTGTTCTTGAAATTAGCATTTTCTTAATGTTTAACTTTAAAGAGTTTTTACTATTTTGAAATTTTTAAAATATATTTACTGATAAAATAATTTCTCTCCTAGCAACACTGATAATCTTTTTTAAGTAAACTTATAGTTTACAATGTACACAGATACATAATGAGTTTTAAATACTCTCACTATGTCAGGTGGTATCATATAAGGGTTTTTGAATATATTTCTTAATGATTTATTTTTAATATTTTATGCTCTTATACTATGCTTAATTCCCAAAGAATATTTTGTATGTTTTGGAACAATTTAGTATTCAACATTAGATATAGGATGCTCAGTTATAGATAGTATTAAATGTTCATTAATGATATTTTTAGGGTATGAAAGGATATGAATATAAAAGTTGAACTTTTTTGTATCATTTGATTCTCAAAATACTCAATAATAATATGTTTGATGTATAAACACATTTAAATAATAAAAAATTTAAGAAGAAAGAAAAAAGAAAAATAACAACAAACACAACCCCAAAGCAGTAGTTGATAAAACAGTCTGAAGGTGAGAGCTCAAACTAACCTGCTGGAGGTCAGTCCCTGTAGGGGGTTTCTTCTTTCATATTGGTTCTTCTTGAGGCAGCTGACAGGAAAGAGCATAGGCAGAGGGTAAGACTTTGTCTTATTCAAAATTTAGGATTGCTGTATAATAAAAAGTTTACTTATCTAAGTCTAAGTTACTATGCTATTGTAGTTGACCTGCCTTCTGTGTTCCTCTGAGGCCAGAGACTACAGTCTCAGGCACTTAGCAAGTCATCCTAAAACAGCAGGAGATTAGGTAAAGGATTAATTGTTAAAGAGTTTTCCTCTATTCTCTAGATGCCACTGCTTGCTTATCGGACTAGGGGGAAGTTTGGATCAATAAACTTCTATTGAACCAGGAGAAGAGAATAACATTTGCAGATGGAAAAACTTTTACATAAGCGAATATGTATAATCTCACATAAGTTCATATACAGATTCATTCATGTTCATTTATACATTTACACATTTCCATTCATACCCAGTTCAGCCCAGCTTGCATGCATTCTCACAACTACATCCTTACACATCCACATGCATACAATCTCACAATTACATACTTACACACACATCCATACTTACATATGTATATGGAGCAAAAGATCAATCATCAGTGCAGGAAGGACTCACTCATTCTGGATGAAAAATGAGCTCTAATCTTTATTACATAGAGAAAAAAAGGCTTCTACCCTTTTAATGCTAACTGAATTAAACCCATGTTTGTAAGGAAAAAAAAAAAAACACATTGGTTTCTTTTAATAAAACTAAGCCTACTTTGTCCTTACTATGAGACCTATTCTGTCCCAGGGTAAGGAGAATCCTGCTGGCTCCTCCTGCTCTCTGCAGCATCTTCTTTTTGCCTCTTCCCCTCTGCATTTTGTACCTTGCTTGTTAGTATTTTATGTTACTTATGGTTTCTAAGTTATTCCACTCTGCATTCTCCTTCTAATCTAAAAAGTGTTCTGTTTAAAAACTTCTCTTCAGCTCAGTTCCTCTCCCAGCTCAGTTCTTCTCACCTCTGTTCCTCTCACCTCTGTCCTTCAGTTCTGACTCATCTCTTTGTCCTCAGCCCTTAAACATCTTTCAGAATACATGATCACACATTAAAAAGTTCATCAAACATTCAAACAGAAAATCAAATCATAAATTGAAATAGTACTTTACATGAGAGAATTTTACATACATATCTACCAGGAGTAATTATCTAGCTAAATATCAACCACCTGTCTCGGCTTCACAGGGTCACTTAAGGTATAAAACTATAACTAAGTTATTAATGAAGTTTTGTAGAGATAATAAATGCCAAATAATAATATTTTATCTTTTGTCCTAGCACCTATAATAAATTACTAATTCACTTATTATTACTTTTGGTTAATTGTTTTATATCCTCTTGGAATGTGCTCTTGAGAGGAGAAAGTCTGGTTACCATCTAAGAGCAATTAACTGGTGACACTAGGGAGACTGGCAGAGTTCTCATTGCAGTTTTGATTACCAGAAAAGGACCTAATAGCAGTCCTATTATAAAAGAGCTTAATAATCACCGATATACTTTTGGGAATTCTTATAGAATTATCATTAAAACTTAGGTCATCTATATGTCTATATAGCAACACTATGAGACAGTACATCTTCGTGAATCTACAGAGATCTGCTCCAAAGGGGTGTGCTATACTTAGTTATTGTTATATATGTTTAATAATAACAGGAAAAGCATATTAATAGTAGAAATCTTTCCTAAAATGAATCCTTTACAGCCTTGTTTAATAACGGCACACCTGGCCCAGGTTATATAATAATCTGGAGCAGGCCATTGCAGGATGATCACGTGCTAGTTATTAGCTTGTGCCATTATGGCTCCTGACACTAAACAGAAAATAATGAACAATGAAAACCAAAAAGGATGGTTCTTGGAAAGGAGAAAGGAAACTGAGGAAGCATTACCAAAACTAACAAAATGAGAAGATACAGAGAAAAGCTAGAGACACTTGAAAGAAATACTGTAGCAGATACTGCAAGACTCTAAGAACCTTTAGAACAGGGCTGGAGAGATGGCTCAGGCCTTAAGAGACTTAAGAGACTGTTCTTCCAGAGGTCCTGAGTTCAAGTTCCAGCAACCACATGGTGACTCACAATTACCTGTAATGCAATCTGATGTCCTCTGCTGGTGTGACTAAAGAGAGCAACTGTGCACTAACTTACATAAAATAAATGAATAGATCTTAAAAAGAAAAAGAACCATTAGAACAGATCTAAGAATCTTTGGAACAGATATAGGAAATCTATACTGCAATCATTTGTGAAACAGGGAGAGATGGGCAAGTTTCAAGATACATATAAAATATTTGAATAGGTCAATAACAAGCAAATGAAGTTAAAATATTAATAAACAGGAAAAAAATCAACAAAAAAGTCCAAGGCCAGGCATATTCATAAATGAATTCTACCAGACTTTTAAAGAAAACCAATGTTCCTAAGATAATTCCATAAAATAAAAGGGAAGGGACACTTTCCAATGTGTTCCCTGTAACCAAAACCAGACAGTGGGAAAACTGGCTGCTTCAGTGGATAGAGCTGCTTGCTACCAGACCAGATGACCCAAGTTTTGTAACTTGAGTCCACATGGTGGAAGGAGAGAACTGGCCTCACAATTTGTCCTCTGAGCTACACATGTGTGCAGACACAAACAATCAAAACTAAAATAAACGAAATACTATGCCAATATTTTCATGTAAAAGATGTGACAAACCTTAATGAGAGTGCTTGATACTTCACGATAGTTAAACAACACATTTAAAAACTCATGTTCATGATCAAGTTCAGTTCACTCACGAATATAAGGTGAGTTTGAAATACACAGATCCATAAATAAAATCATGTGACAAGTATAGGAGACAAAGGACCTAGCATTAAGGATGAAAATTGTCATTATCCAGAAAAGAGGTGGAACTAAGGATAATGCTACATGAGACAAGCCAAGTCTCTAAAGACAAATGTGGCGTGTTCTCACTCCTATGCAGAATATGCCTGTTTTGGAGGATCCTAGACATAAAAAGGGGACATGAAAGAGGGCAGGGCTCTGCTTTCCTGCGATAGTGCACAGTGCTTGTGCTGGGCAGGAGCTTGGGTGTCTCAGCCACCACGAACTGTCCAGGGAGTGCTTGCACAGAGTCCTGGGAGGTTCAGAATCTAGATTCCTGCAACCCTGGGGCCTCCATTAGCCAGGCAGTGGGAAGAAAGTGTCAGTGCCTACAATACAACCAAAATGGTTCTGACAAGCTGAGAAGGCAGGAGAAGGGACCCACATCAATAGTAAGACTAGGAAGCCTAGGCTGTACCTGGGTGTTGGAGGAGTAGACAGGAGCCCTTTCTCCTGAAACCATGACTGAAGGCACTGTCTGCCTCTGTAGTCCGGGAGTGAAGAAACCTTAACCTCAATTATAGCAGGCCAGTTACCAACTGTCTCAGCCACCTCGCACCAACTTTTAATTCAAGTTCTATGACCTAATTGGTCACATGACCAGAACTTGGCCAATCAGAGTGGCTAACCAACCAGGGCTCTCCTGACTGGTCATGTTGAAGTCACGTGACTTCTGCTTTCCCGTGAGAAGATTCACATCCAGACCACAGGTGGACAATCCTATTGCAGCAGGGTTAAGGAAAGAGGCTTTGTATGCTCTTTGCTTCCGTTCCAGGGATGTGCCACCTAGGGTGCACCCCCTAACTCACTGCCTCTGTCCACAGAACTCGCGATTGTGCTTCCTTTCTCAGGTCCCAAAATACAGACTTATTTCTGAGGGTCAGAGTTTAGGTTTGCTCCCAGTTGCGGGTCCTTCCTAAGTAGAAGGGCTTTCAGTTAGGTATTTAGTCAGTGATCCTTCACCTTTCACTAGGAATCATCTACTGGCTCTAGAGGACAACAAGACTGTGACTCCTGTGTCTAGTGAGAAGATGGGCAATCTATTATATCAGATCACAGATGGGCAATCCTATTACATCAGGGTTAAAGGAGCTAGGCTTTGTATGCTCTGTGATTCCTTTCCAGGGATGTGTCAGCTAGTGTGCATCTCCCCCACTCCACTGTCTCTGTCTACAGAACTCACAATTTCACTTCTCTCTCAGGTTCTGAAACCCAGACCTATTTCTGAAGGTCAGATTTTGGGTTTGCTCCCAGCTGTGGGTCCTCCCTGAGCATAAGGGACTTCAGTGAGGTATTTACTCAATGATTGTTCACTTTTCACTAAAGATTACCAACTGTGACCAGAGAGCCACAAGACAGAATGAATTCCTGTCTTCAGGAAACTCATAGTCTAAAAGGAAAAGTGAGTGTCTTTTAAGCAGTGTCTATGTCTATAGTGTGTACTGTCCTTAACCTCAGTGTACACGCTCTTCCTTAACGCCGGTACTTCTTTCATGTGTGCTAATACCATTAATTAGTGAATTCAAAGGTGCATCATAAAGTAGGCATGGCTTGACATACTTGGTTTTGTCCATAATATCTTAAAGTTAAAAGTTATTTTCCTCTGCCTTTCCCATCATTCCTTGAACTTCTCTAGTGATGGATAATTTTAATCCAGAAATTTTTTTTCTCAAGTTTGCAACTTCCCCAAACTTTTTCATGATTTCTGTGGTACTTTTGGAAAATACTTTCAATCTCTTGTTAAACTAGCCCTCATGTCCCCTGCACACATTGTGTTTCCTTCAAACCTTCAATTTTTGGTTTCGTCTAATTTAGTGATGTCATATGCTTTTGAAAACAACGTAAAGGAGAACTTTGTCCACCTCAGTTGTGCCCCCACCCCTCAGGTTCTCCCATCCCCCCCAACTCATGATTTCTATATTGTCACATATGTGTGTGTATGTGTGTGTGTGTGTGGTCAATGATTTAGTTTCCTTTTAATGGCCCCCATCTCTCTAAAAGGTGAGTGTCTTAGTTAGGGTTTCCATTGATGTGAAGAGACACCACAACCAAGGAGGCTGGCTTACAGCTTCAGAGGTTCAATCCAATATCATCAAGGCCAGAAACATGACATCTTTCAGGCAGACATGGTCCTGGACATGTTGCTGAGAGTTTTATTTCTTGATGAGAAGGCAGCCAGGAGAAGACTGGTGCAGGCAGCTAGGAGGAGGGTCTCAAAGCCCACCTGCAAAGTGACACATTTCCTCCAACAAGAGCACTTAATCCAACAAAGACTCACCTTCTAATCATGTCACTTGCTGTGAGCCAAGCATTCAAACACAAAAATCTGTGGGATCGAACCTATTACACTACCTCAGTGAGTATAGACAGCCCTGCAATTGCAAGAGATTTTCATTTGATGATGTTGCCTTGATTGAAGGCTTTGCCCACACTTTGGAAAACCCCTTCCCAGAAAAAGAACTCTCTAAACTAGTCTTGTTGTTCTGTGATGCCAGGCTCCACTGTGTGCTATGTATATGATTCAAGGCCCACATGCCAATCTAGACTCAGAAGAAAGGCAATCTCTCACTATTAGAAGACCCACACTCAGAAGTGGAGCTGCTGTTGTTGGTTACAGAAAGAATACTGGCAAAGGCATCCTTCCTCAGTTTCTCCAGTTGCTGGAACATTCCAGTGATGAAGTTACAAGTCATGAAGATGTGGAAGTAGTATTCACCTTCCACAGGGACCAACCATCCTTACCATGGTATTGCCAATATAAGGCAGTGTCACAGAGAGGATGACCCCATGGGAGTGCTTCCACTTAAACTCATCCAACACAGTTACACTTGGCAAGGAGAATAAACCTTGGGATGTTCAGCCAGTACAGACTCACATTTCTCCAGTTTTCAGGAGCTGCTAAGTTAGCCATTTTTCCTCTTTCCATTCAGCCTGGGATTCTGCTCATTTTCCTTTGAACTTTCCTCTTTCCATGTGGTATCCGTTGTGGGTTGACTCTCTACAAGATTCCTACATCAAACCAGATTAATCTCACGACATCCCTGAAATGGAGCTGCTTAATGCAGATGAGTAAACAGCACTTGGTACAGTATGGAAGACCTGGAGAAAGAAGGACCCCGACTTGTCATGGAGCCACACCAGGATGCAGAGAATCATGGTGTCAACCAGAGTTACTTGCCTGTGCACAGGGAAACTCCTCAACTTATCTGAGTGACAAGCTGCCCCAGGATTCCCCTCAACACCTCCTCTCCAACTTCAGTGCAGTATATATCATGCATGATGCTCAAGGTGAGGACACACAGGTGCTGGCTGGAGAAATGATGTCACTATCACCAAAGCCCACTCTAAGCACAGTCAAGCTGCTGCCTCTGCCTGTAGCTCCCCATTGCTCAGGTAAAAGGAAGACACTGCTCTCAAGCACACAAAATTCATCTTCACCCTTGAATGCTGGAACCTCATGCACAGGAAGTTTAATGAGAAAGTCAGGACTTCTGTTGGTTTTGCCAAAGTGGAAAAAGGGTGCTCTTATGAGCACATGGCCTGAGTCCTGTTACACTGAACAGCAGTAAGGACTATGAAATCTTGGATTTTAAGAATATGTATACAGTGAGCATGGGGTAGAGGGACGCTGTCTGTGTGTCCAAATAATCCTTTATGCATTTACATAAACATAAAATAATGCTTCTCTGGCTTTTTCTATCACCCTTGGTAATGATCCCTCTCAGTGATTCCCTCCCTCCATCACTCATCCACAGAGACTGTCAAAGTCCCCTCCATATTTCTTGGAGTTGCCTGCTTATGGCACCTGTGTCCTACTATCTCCCTCTCCACACACCCTCACCTCCCAGACCCTTTGTACCTTTCTGTTTTCTGAAGTTACTCCACTTGAGATGGAGGAGGGGACAATGCACTTGGCAAGGCAAATTTCTGAGAAGTAGGATGCCCATTCTTTTGGGAGTAAATCCATGGGTGGTATGACTTTGTCATATCTGGATTTATGTTTTGCTTTTTGAGAGTTCTCCACACTGACTTGAAAAGTTGTTATACTTTGGTATCTATTTTGTTTTGTTCACAAACTATTTCATGTAGCCCAAGCTTATCTCTAGTTTTCTATGTGGCTGAAGCTGTCCTGAACTCCTGATCATTCTGTATCCACTTCTCATGTGGTTAGATTTTAGGGAGTGAGGAGAGCTATTAATAACAGCTATGATTGCAAATAAATGTGAGCTTTTCAAATATTTCAGAGATGAGGAACTCAGCAGGCACGTGATTGAAGATAAAAAAGATACTTGGTTACAGTCCTCAACAGGATGAAGCAAGAGTTTGGAGCCATTGGGTTCCATTCTTTGCAGCACACATGCCCTGCTTGGTTTCATGCCTGTATCCCACCACTCAGAGGAGACAGGAAGAAGAGAAGTCCAAATATGCAAGGTCATCTTCCAATGCTTAAGAGAGTTTAGGATAGCCTGTGACACATAGAGCCCTGTCTTTAAATAAATGTCCTTACTCAAGTAAAATCATTGAGGATGACTGTAGAAGATCAGTCTGAGCACTCTTATCTGAAGTACTGAGGATGACTCATTGGCACAGCTACTATCTGTTAGGCATGGAATGCCAGCTTATATTTCCCAGTATCTAAGAGAGGGTTGGGTGGATAGTGATCCATAAAATAGAGCTTCCATGTGGTGATTGCTGTGGGAATACTCAGTACCATGCATATAATATCCTTTTAATATATTTATATAACTGGACAAAGGATATCATAAAGCAATAGTTATATTTTACAATAAAGTTGCAAAATCCCTACAAATTTAATAAGCATTATTTATAGGTTACTTATATTCTCTAGGAAAATATAGCATTGGCTTCCATACCTGATACTCTAATTTCATATCTAAGGCTGGAACTATGGCCTGTGGTAGAGCACCACTTAGCATGTATTTCACACATCAAATCCTTTGTATTAAAACAAAACAAAAGAAACAGGATTCTTATTTTCATGATTTAGCAGGCCAACAAACCTGAGTTACTTGATATTAACTAATATGGATGAGCATTTTCTCTCCTCTCCGTGGACAATCCTGTTTCCCTACCTCTCTGGGAGTTTGTTACCACTCCACTTGGGTTCACATTATGTAAATAACATGGTCACATGATCTTCAGGAAAAGAAAACTTTGTGTGTCCTTTGAGAAAAACCACTAATACCTGGAATCCATCTCACAACAGGTGTCCCAATCCCTTCATTTTCAAACACTGTGTTGAAGGGATGTCAGAACCAGCCGACAAGGGTGAGGCTGAAATAGAGAGGGAGACTGAATGAGAACGAGAGGACCACCACTCTGCTGGCAATGGCAATAAGCTTTTAATATGAGTAATCTTTTATAGTAAAGCACAGTGAGGTTAAAAATAGAATCTAACAACAATCATGTAGCACAATTTCTTAACACTTTCTCACGGCAGGAACATGCCCACTTCTTCATATCTTACAGTAAATATTTTTCCCCATGCCCAGGAGCATGAGGTTTGTTTCCTTGATCCTTGCATGCACAGCTCTTGAGAGAGCCTTAAATTCCTTCCAAAGCCATCTTGGGTTCATCGAGCAGTCATGTCCTCAGCTGCAGGGAGATTATCAGAAGGTGCCCCCTCCTTGTCTTTCAGCAGAGGGTCCACCCCTAAATCTTCCCCTATGCTAAAGAACATTTCCACCACAAGGGGATTCTCTCCGTGCTGCAGTTCAGTGTTTGAGAGGAGTAAAGCTGTTCAAACAGAAGACTTCTCAGGTGTCTATCTTACCCTTCTCATTCCCCAGCAACCTTTGAGGTTTTCCTGATTCTTCTTTTATCCTTCTTTTTGTCTCACTTGCATCTTTCTTGTGTCAGCACTGGGTCTAAACATCACTGCCATTTTTGGCTAGTGTCCCTCTAACTTAGCACCCCCATCTTGTTTGGTAGGATGTACTGCATCTTTAACAAGGAGAAAGAGAAAGAAGAGGAAGAAGTGGGAAACTAGGAGGACAAGGAAGAGGACTAAAAAGAGAATAAGGAGAAAGAAAAAGAGAAGGAGAAGAAAAAACAAAAATAGAACAAAAAATTCTTAATGGGCACTAGCTTGCCAGAAAGCCTTAACACAAGGGTCATGAAGGTGGCAGACACATTGTCTACTGAAAAGAATGCTAGATAGGACCAAAAGTGCTACACTCACTCACACACACACACACACACACACACACACACACACACACACACTCAGTCCTAAGAGGAAAACTCATAGCTTTACGTTCCTCCAAAAGGGGAGAGAGCATATACCAGCAATTAACAGCACATCTGAAAGTTCTAGTACAACAAGAAGCAAATTCACCCAAGAGGAGTCAAAGGCAGGAAATAATCAAACTCAGGGAAATCAACCAAATGGAAACAAAAAGAACTATACAAAGAATCAACCAAACCAGGAGCTGGTTCTTTGAGAAAATCAACAAAATAGACAAAGCCTTAGCCAGACTAACTAGAGGGCACAGAGACAGTATCCTAATTAACAAGATCAGAAATGAAAAGGGAGACATAACAAAAGACTCTGAGGAAATCCAAAAAAATCATGAGATCCTACTACAAAAGCCTATACAAAAACAAAACTAGAAAACCTGGATGAAATATACAATTTTCTAGACAGATACCAGGTACCAAAGTTAAATCAAGATCAGATAAATGATCTAAACAGTCCCATATCTGCTAATGAAATAGAACAGCCATTAATAGTCTCTCAACCAAAAAAAGCACAGGACCAGAGGGGTTTAGTGCAGAGTTTTATCAGACCTTCAAAGAAGACCTAATACCAATACTCCTTAAACTATTCCACAAAACAGAAACAGAAGGTACTCTACCCAATTCATTCTATGGAACCACAATTACTCTGATACCTAAACCACACAAAAACCTAATGAACAAAGAAAACTTCAGACCAATTTTCCTCATGAATATTGATGCAAAAATACTCAATAAAATTCTTGGAAATCATATCAAAGACCACATCAAAATGACCATCCATCATGACCAAGTAGGCTTCATCACAGGATGCAGGGGGGATGGTTCAATATACAGAAATCCATCAACGTAATTCACTATATAAGCAAACTCAAAGGAAAAAACCACATGATCATCTCATTAGATGCTGAGAAAGCATTTGAAAAGTCCAACATCCTTTCATGATAAAAGTCTTGGAAAGATCAGGAATTCAAGGCCTATTTTTAAACATAGTAAAAGCAATATACAGAAAACCCGTAGCCAACATCAAACTAAATGGAGAGAAACTTGAAGCAATCCCACTAGAATTAGGGACTAGACAAGGCTGCCCACTCTCTCCCTACCTATTCAATATTGTACTTGAAGTCTTAGCCAGAGCAATTACACAACAAAAGAAGATCAAATGGATATGAATTGGGAAGGAAGAAGTCAAATTATCACTATTTGCTGATGATATGATAGTATAATTAAGTGACCCCAAAAATTCCACTAGAGAACTCCTAAAGCTAATAAACAACTTCAGCAAAAGTAGCTGGATATAAAATTAACTCAAGTAATCAGTGGCCTTCCTCCACACAAAGGCTAAACAGGCAGAGAAAGAAATTAGGGAAACACCATTCACAAATAATATAAAATACCTTGGTGTGACTCTAACTAAGCAAGTAAAAGATCTTTATGACAAGAACTTAAAGTCTCTGCAGAAAGAAATTGAAGATCTCAGAAGATGGAAAGATCTCTGATGCTCATGGATTGGCAGGGTTAATACAGTAAAAATGGTCATCCTGCCGAAAGCAATCTACAGAACATGCAATCCTCATCAAAATTCCAACTCAATTCTTCACAGACTTGGAAAGAGCAATTGGCAAATTCATCCAGAATAAAAAAAAAAAAAAAAAAAAAAAAAAACAGGATAGCCAAAACTATTCTCAACAATAAAGGAACCTCTGGTGGAATCACAATCCTGGACCTTAAGCTGTACTACAGAGCAATTGTGATTAAAAACTGCATGGTATTGGTACAGTGACAGGTAGGTGGATCAATGAAATAGAAATGAAGACCCAAGCATGAACCCATACATGTATGGTCACTTGATCTTTGACAAAGGAGATAAAACCATCCAGTGGGAAAAAGACAGCATTTTCAACAAATGTTGCTGGCTCCATTGGTGGTTAGCATGTAGAAGAATGCAAATCGATCCATTCCTATTGCCTTGTACTAAGCTCAAGTCTAAATGAATCAAGGACCTCCATATAAAACCAGTTACACTGAAACTCAGAGAAAAGAAAGTGGGGAAGGGTTTCTAGCACATGATCACAGGGGAAAATTTCCTGAAGAGAACACCAATAGCTTATGCTCTAAGATCAAGAATTGACAAATGGACCCTCATAAAATTAGGAAGCTTCTGTAAGGCAAAGGACACTGCCAATAGGACAAAATGGCAACCAACAGATTGGAAAAAGAGTACCAAATAACTCTATTTAAAAATGTGGTACAGAGCTAAATACAGAATACTCAACTGACGAATACCAAATGACTGACAAGCACCTAAAGAAATGTTCAACATCTTTAGTCACCAGGGAAATGCAAACCAAAACAGCTCTGAAATTCCACCTCACACCAGACAGAATGGCTAAGATCAAAAACTCAGGTGACAGCAGATGCTGGAGAGGTTGTAGAGAAGAGGAACACTCCTTCATTGCTGTTGGGATTGCAAGCTGGTACAACCACTCTGGAAATGGCAATGCCTCTTGAAATTGGACATAGTATTACCAGAGGACCGAGCTATACCACTCTTGGGCATATATCCAGAAGATGCTCCAACATATAATAAGGACACATACTCCACTATGTTCACAGCAGTCTTATTTATAATAGCCAGAAGCTGGAACCAATCCAGATGTCCCTCAACAAAGAAATGGATACATAAAATGTGGTACACCTACACAATGGAGTACTATTCAGCTATTAAAAACAATGAATTTATGAAATTCTTAGGGAAATGGATGGATCTGGAGAATATCATCCTGAATGAGATAACCCTCATTCACACATGGTATGCACTCTCTGATTATTGGATATTAGCCCAGAATATCGGAATACACAAAGTACAGTCCACAAACCACATGAAACTCAAGAAGAAGGAAGACCAAAATAAATACCTGAATAAATTCTGTTAAAGTTTACTAATTTAAAAAAGTGAACATGTAAAGAAAAGAAGCAAAACACTCAGCATTCAAATTATCATAGATGATTTAGTTCATAATTAGGTACATGTGTTCTTATGATTAAGAAATGAATTTCATTTTCCAACTAATTCTATA
>JADRCC010234355.1:0-13634 GCA_019843855.1 Hylomyscus alleni
CCCTGCAGCCCTGCGACTCACCTCCAACTCCTGAGGCCTGTGCCTCCGGGATCCAAAAACTTGAAGTTTTTATCCTACAGGTCTTTCACTTTCTTGGTTATAGTTTCCCAAAATATTTTATGTAATTTTTGTCTATTTTGAAGGGTGTTATTTGTTTATTTCTTTCTCAGACCATTTATCATTTATATATAGGAGGGCCACTGATTCCTTTGCATTAATCTTGTGTCCAATTCACTTTGCTAAACATGTATATTGGTTGTAAAAATTCGCTGGTAGAATTTTGGGGGTCATTTATGCATAGTCTCATATCATCCTTGTATAGGAATACTTTGACTTGTTCCTTTCTGATGTGTCACCTTGATCTTATCTTGTCTTATTGCTCTAAGGGAGGGTTTCAAGTTCTACAATGATTAGATAGGAAGAGAGAGGGCAGCCTTGCCTTATACCTGATTTTCATGTGATTGCTTTAAGTTTCTCTCCCTTTACTTTCACGTTGGCTATTGTCTTGCTCTATATTGCTTTTCTTATGTTTATATTTGTATCTTGTTTGTATCCCTGATCTCTCAAGACTTTTTAACATGAAGGGTTGTTAGATTTTGTCAAAGGATTTTTTAGCATGTAATAAGATGCTCAATTGATTTTTTCTTTCAGTTTGTTTATATGGTGGATTACATTGATTGATTTTCATATATTGAACCACCTTTGCATCTCTGGGATGAAGCCTTCTTGATGATGGTGGATGACCTTTTTGACCTGTTCTTGGAGTTGGTTTGTGAGTTTTTAATAGAGTATTTTTGTATCAAGTGCAAAATGATTAAATTTGGTCTGTAATTCTTTTTCTTTGTTTAATCTTTTTGTGGTTTATATATCAGAGTAACTGTGGACTTATAAGATGAATTTAAGAATGTTCCTTCTGTTTTTATTTCATGAAATAATTTGAAGAGTATTGATATTAGACCTTCTTTGAAGGTCTGGTAGAATTCTGCACTAAAATAATTTGGACCTGGGCTTTCATTATTATTAGGAAACTTTTAATGACAGTTATATTTTCTTATGGGTCATATGTCTACACAAATCAATCATGATTTAACTTTGGTGTTATCCACTGAGAAAACTGTCTATTTCATTTAGATTTTCCAATTTTGTGGGGTATAGTTCTTCAAATATACCCTAGTTATTCTTTGGACTTCCTTAGAGTCTATTATTATTTCCTGCTTTTTGTTTCTGATTTTATCTATTTGCTTACTCTTTTTTTCTGAATTTAACTTAGTTTGACTAAGGATATGCTTATATTGTTGATTTTTTTCAAAGAACCAACTTTTGGATTCATTATTTGTATAGTTTTGTTTCTATTTCTTTATTTCAGCAGTCAGATGAATTATTTCCTGACATTTACTCCCCTTGAGTATGTTTGCTTCTTTTTCTTCTAAAGATTTCAGGTATGCTACTAAGTTGCTAACATTGTATTTCTTTAATTTCATAATAATATGAACTTTCCTTTCAGCCCTGCTTTCCTTGTGTCTTATATGTTTGGATATATTTTACATTAATTTTTATTAACTCTGAAAAGTCTTCCAATTTTTCTTTTATGTTTGCCTTGTCCTAGGTTGCTTCATTGGGAGTTCTCCAATTTCTATGAGTTTGTAGGCATGCTATTGTTTCTGTTGTTGTTGAAATCCAGCTTTAATTCACAGTTGTCTGATAGGATACAGAGTGTTATTTCACTTTTCTTGTATCTAGTGGGAATTACTTTGTAATTGAGTATGTGGTTGATTTTGGAGAAGGTTCTGTGAGGTGTTTTTGTGTTAGGTGAAATGTTCTGCAGATATCATCTGTTAGATACATTTGGCCTATAAGGTCTATTAGCTCCAGCATTTCTCTGTTAGTTTCTTCTATGTGACCTGAGCATTGATTGGAGTAAGGTATTGAACTGCTATTAATGTGTGTGAAGTTCAATGTGTGATTTAAGGTGTAGCATTTTTTTTTTCAAATGTGCCCTTGCCCCTGGAGCATAGATGTTAAGAAGTGAAATGTCATCTTAGTTGATTTTTCCTTTCAAGAGTATTAAATGTTGTTCTTTTGTTTTTTGATTAATTTTTATTTAAATTCAATTTTGTTAGCTATTAGAATAGCTAAGTCAGCTTGCTTCTTATGTTCATTTGCTTGGAATATTCTTTGTCTAATGCTCAGTTCTGAAGTTATGTTTATCTTTGATGTGGTGTGTTTCCTGAATGCTCAGTTCTGAAGTTATGTTTATCTTTGATGTTGTGGTGTGTTTCCTGAATGCAGAAGAAGGATGGATCCTGTTTATTTATCCATTTTGTTAGCATGTGTCATTTCATAGGGGAATTGAGCCCTTTGATATTGAGATATGAATCACAAATGACTGTTAATTCTTATTATATTGTTGTTGTTGGTTGTGGTAGTATGTGTGTATGCACATGTGTGTGTGTGTGTGTGTGTGTGGGTGCATTTGTGTGCATGTATGTGTGTGTATGTATGTGTTTCCCTATTTTGAGTTTTGCTGGTGTGGGATTGTTTATTGCCTGGGCTTTTGTTGGTATAGATAACCTCCTTGAGTTGGAGTTTTCTTTCTAGTACCTTTTATAGAACTTGATTTGTAGATAGATATTGTTTAAATTTGACTTTTGCATGGAATGTCTTGATTTTTCTATGTATGATGATTGAATGTTTTGCTGGATATGGTAGGCTGGGTTGGTATCCAGGGCTCTTAGAGTCTGGAAGACATCTGTCCAGGCTCTTAGAATCTCTGTCGAGAAGTTGGTTGTAATCCTAATAGGTCTACTATTATGTGTTACTTGGCCCCTTTTCTTCACCATTTTTAATATTCTTTCTTTGTTATGAATGTTTAGTGTTTTGGATATTATGTGGCATGAGACTTTATTTTCTGGTCCAGTCTACTCAGTTTTTTGTAAGCTTTTTGTACCTTTATATATCTTCCTTTATATGTGTCCCTCTCTAAACTAGGAAATTTTTCTTTTATTGTTTTGTTAAACATATTTCTGGGAGCTAGGATTATCCTCCTTCTTCTATTCCTATTCCACCCTCTATTCCTGGGTGGAGTTCTGATGCCTAGTTGTAGGCCATGCCAGTCAGAAAAACTGGTGAATACAACCTGCCCATGGAATTGTCCCATTCCCTAGGTTCTCTTCTCAAAAACCCATATGCCAGTTCTCTGTCCATTTGTCACACTCACAACTTGCCCTGCTGCAAGGCTTCTGGCCCCACCCCAACTTGAGCAGACCTGCACTGCTCAGGTACAGTACACACCATTCAGAAAAACGGTTCAGTGACCTGCCTAAGAGAAGGGTCCATGGAACCCCACCCTGTAAATGCTTTAAAACCCACTGACTGTCTAGTCCTGCCCTACCACCTTCCTTCCTGCTGCTGTGTCCCAGGTCCCAACTTAAGTGAACTTCCACTGTCCAGGTGCAGGCCACATCAGCCGGAAGAACTGGTGCATCAAGCAAGCCAGGAAAGGAAATAGACAAATTGAGGCAGACATCTTGTTGAACAAGATACAAGATTGTCTACCAGAACCACATCCGAACAGTAGTGTAGCCCTGGCTGACCTGGAACTCACTTCATAGCCTGGGCTGGCCTCGAACTCAGAAATCTGCCTGCCTCTGCCTCCCAAGTGCTGGGATTAAAGGAGTGCACCACTACTACCCAGCGGTAGATTACTTTTATATATGTTTAACATTCCCTGCATCTCTGGGATGAAGCCAACTTGATCATGGTAGATAAACTTTTGATATTTTTTTGGACTCATTTGCAAGTATTTTTTAAAATATCATTTCATTGCTTTTTTAATTATTTCATTTTTGGTAATGTTATTATAACCCTTCCATTTCTTCTCCTTAAACATTCAATGTAATTCCTCTTGCTCTCTTTAATATCATACACTTGTTTTTTACTTCTGGTTATTACATACATATATGTATATTCATATGTACATATATTCTAAATATAACATATCTAGTGTACATATGGTTTCTTGTACATATGTTATCAGGTTGACTACTTGGTATTGGATAAGCAATTATTGAGCTTTTCTCTGGAAAAGACTATTTATCCCATACTCAACATTCCTTAAGTTCTACTAACTCTTTTTTATGTTTGGGGACTTGTGGATTTAGTTTGTGGATCTTTCCTCATCCACTTTGTCTGTCTATTATTGGTGTCCTTGTTCATATTTAGATAATCTTGTTGGTGAGAGTTCATGGATACAGCATTGACATTTTAAGGTAATGTGTCTCACAGCAAAAGTTCTGATTGCCAACAATAAAAAATCTATTTCACATATACTGGATGTCATTCTTTAAAAAAGTCTACATCTAGCTACTCAAATTGAAATACATGTAAAAGTTTCTATCTAACCCATTCAAATGAAAATTATTTGTAAATACTGATTCATAACAGTAACATTGGAACTATATTTATCAGTGTAATATCCAAGTACAGATTTTTTCATATGGCCTTCAAGAAATATAAAAGTTATACATGCACGGGCATGCATTATAGCTTGGAATGTTCTTTGTCTAATAACAATGCTTTGTTCTTTAATATTTGATAATTAAATATTCTTTGCCTATATACCAAAGAGAGATGGTATCTATGTTCAGCTTGAACTTTGTCATGAGTCAAAATGTAAGTAAAGTTTCCCACTATGAAATAATAAGATGTATAGGTAAATGATTTGGCCAGATCATCATGTTATTTCACAGCCTTTGTTTGAGCTATTCATTAATAAGCAATCATTATTCATGGCACATTTATATATTGAGCCTCTCACATAAATATGATTTTATTGGAAAAATCATATCAATCCACATCCTTAAAATGTAAGAATAACAAAAAGTAAATTCTATATATTGGGTTAGTTTAATATCATAACATCTGTTATGAAATAATTTCCTATGCTAATTTAGCAATGAACTTGAACAATGTCATGGTTTTTAGGTAGTTAATTACTTCTCACAAGCTTATTGTCTTAGTTTGCTATCTGTGGCTGTGATAGAATGCCTTTACCAAAAGCAAATTGAGGAATAACTTGATTTTACTTTAGGTTACAGTTGGTCATTTGGAAGACAGGACAGGAAGTCAAGGAAGGAACCTGGAAGAAGGAACTGATGAATGGATGGTGGAGGATTGGTTTGCTGTTCATAGCTTTCTCAGTTGCACCCAGAACCGGATATTCAAGGGTAAATCTTCCCCTCTCTTCACAGTGGAACATTCCTACATCAATCATTAAGAAAGAGCCCTACTGACTTACAGGCAATTCAGTGGAGCATTTTTTAAATTGATGTTCCTTTTCCCAGATAATTTAAGCTGGTATTAACTAACCCAGATATGTACAATTACATAATTATTATAAACCCACTATCGGATACTTTAGTCTCCCTCCAAAATTTATGTGTCTTGTTTTGTTCAATCTTTTCTCCCTAAGTCCAGTGAAACTTCTGAAGTCTGTATATTTTTTGCAAATGTCATGCACATCTTACAACATGTTTTCTTCTGTGTCTGATCTTCCACTCAGCACTGCACTTTGCAGATTCATCCTGTGTAGTGCAGTTCCTTCCTTTCCACTGCTGTTACTGTTCCATGTTGTGAGTGAAGAACAGTTTGTTGGCTCTCCAGGAGACATGCAGGTCTCAGTTTGTGGGCAAGTAAAACTGTTATGAATATGTGAACACTGATCCTTGTGTACACCTATGGTTTTATTTACCATGGATAAGCACAACAGACTTGAACTTACATGTTTTATAGCAATATAAATAATGAATACAACTTGATATTAAGAAAGAAATCAATAAGTAATAAGCAAAATTTTTGGATAGGTAGTTTTGCACTTGGTAAAAACTAAAGTGAGCTTGGTAGCATATTTGAAAAAATGTTTGCTATCATTTGTAACTAAGAAAAAGCAAAATCTATAATGATGATCTAAAGAGATATCCCATTAGAAAACTGCCTACTATGCATGATCGGGACCTGAACTGGTATCCTCAGCACCCAAGTGGGGAAAAAGTCAACTATGGCTTGCATCTATTACATTAGTTTACACTGGATGCTGAAGTTGGAGTTTGGGGAGTAAGTCAGGGATAGACATATTCCCAAAGTTCATTGACCAGCCAGCATCACTGAATTATTAGCATCAGTTTTAGTGAGAGACTCTGTCTCAAAGAATAAAGATGAAGAGTAGATGAAGAAAAACATTCTTGACTTTTTACCTCCATATGCATGTAAACATGTACCTTCATACATACATGATCTCACCTACAGAAACAGGTACATACCTTCAAAAACAGACACACAATAAATAAATATACAGAGACACACAAGTGTTTAGCTATTAGGATAAGTACAATAAAAGAGTAACAAAAGCTCCAATATGAATGTGAATGAAGTCTCCTAAATTTTCATATGCTGCCTTGGAAACTAGAAAGTGATATTACTATTTTCAAACATAGTTTGGCCCTCTCTCAACTTTTCTAAAACAAGTTTAAGCATATGGCTCCATCTAGTGTGCAAATGAGAAGAAACACCCTGTTGAATTAAAAACAATTACAAATATATACTTTCAACTCTATTCTTATTTAGTCACTTTGACTTCATTTTAAATCTTTCTCAATAGCAATTGATGATTTTGTGGGAGAAAAAGACAAAGGGATGGTTACGTGAAATGAAATAAACATATTTCTAAATACTTTTATTTTGGTAGATTGTAGAATGGGCATGAGGTTCTTTGTAAAGTGGGGAAATCCTAGATGCTGAGTAGGTAAAGTGGTAAGTTGAAACAGAATTCCATGAAAGCAGAAACCTCCCTGCTTTTTTTTCTTTTTCTTTTCTTTTCTTTTTTTTTTTTTTCTGAGACAGGGTTTCTGTGTGTAGACCTGGTTGTCCTGGAACTCACTCTGTAGACCAGGCGGGCCTCAAACTCAGAAATCTGTCTGCCTCCCAAGTGCTTAGATTAAAGGTTTGCACCACCACTGCCAGGCCCCGCACTGCTTCTTAATTAACAATATTTTTTTTTGTTTCCTTTTACTTTTTTCTTTTTTCTTGGTTATTTTATTTATTTACATTTCAAATGTTATCTCTCTTCCTGGTTTCCTCTCTGCCAAGCTCCAATCTCATCTTCCCTCACTCCTGCTTCTCCAAGGATGTTCCTCTCACCCACCTTCTCCCACCTCACTGCCCATCTTCCACAAGACCCAGAGCCTGGCCTCCCATTGATACCAGATCAGACAATCCTCTGCTACATATGCAGATGGAGCCATAAGGCTCTCCATGTGTTCTCTTTGGTTGATGGTTCAGTCCCTGGGAGCTCTGGGGGCGGGGGGGAGGTCTGGTTGGTTGATATTGTTGTTCTTCCTATGGGGTTGAAAACCCCCTCAGCTCCTTCAGTCCTTCCCCTAACTCCTCCATTGGGGTCCCTGTGCTCAGTCTGGTGGTTGACTGTAAGAATAAGCATCAGTACTGGTCAGGCTCAGGCAGAGCCTCTCATTGGACAACTTTATCAGGCTGGGGTCAGCCAAAAGCTGCTACAACATATACAAGGTCATATGCTCCACTCTGTTCATAGCAGCCTTATTTATAATAGCCAGAAACTGGAAACAACCCAGAAGTTCCTCAACAGAGAAATGGATACAGAAAATGTGGTAAATTTACACAATGGAGTACTACTCAGCTATTAAAAACAATACTTCATAGAGGATTGCAAAGTTGGTCATCAATGGAAGGAGAGGCCCTTGGCCCTGTGAAGGTTCTATGCCCCAGTGTAGGGGAATGACAGGGCTGATAAGTGGGAGAGGATGGGGTGGCGGGCATGGGGAGGGGGGAGGCAACAGGGGTTTGTTCTTGTTGTTTTTGATTGTTCATTAAATATTATTTAGAAAATAAAAAAAAACAATACTTCAGGAAATTCACAGGTAAGTAGATGAAACTAGAAAATATCCTGAGTGAGGTAACAAAAGAACTCACATGGTATGTACTCACTGATAAGTGGATATTAGGCAAAAAGCTCAGAATACCTACAATACAACTCACAGACCATATGAAGCCCAACAAGAAAGAAGACTAAAGTGTGGATGCTTCAGTCATACTTAGAAGGGGGAACAAAATAATCATAGGATGTAAAAGGAAGGTGGGACCTGGGTGAAAGAGAAGAGGAGGGAAAAGGGGGACAGGATCAACTGTGGGAGGAAATGGGGGAGAAGTACAAAGGTTCAGCAAATTGAATGGAGGTTTGTAAAAGTGAAGGATGAGGATCTGGGGGTAGCCACTAGAAAGCCCCAGATGCAAGGGAAGCAAGGCATTCCTGGGACCCAATGGGGGTGACATTAGCTAAAATACACAAAAGGGAGATAGAACCTGTAGAGACCGTATCTAGTGGTTAGGCATGGTCCCTGTTTGAAGGAAGCAGTCACCCACCCATCTCAAAAATATTAACCCTGAATTGATCCTGTTTAAAGGAAATGTACAGACAAAGAGTGGAGCAGAGAATGAAGGAAAGGCCATCCAAACACTGCCCTACCTAAAGATCCCTCCCATCTGCAAATACCAATTCCACACTATATTGCCGTTTTTACTTTTTTTCTTTTAGTATAATTTTTGGTCTCTATCTTAAATGTGTGCTATATGTCAATGGCTTGCTTATAGTTGTTGGCATTACTAGGAACTGGTAGAAAGTCTACATTGTGAGGCCTTGTTAGGTGGCATAGGTTACTGGGGGCATGGCCTTAAGCATGTGCCTTGTCTCCAAACAGTATTCTATCTCTGCTTTGTACACACTGCTAGGGAACAGCCTTAGTTGAGGGAAGGGTATGGAGGAGAGTGGATGCAAGAGCAGTGAAGGGAAGGTAGGGTAAGACATGGGGCATCATTTGCTTCATGAGAGATGGGACAGAGAGGAAGCACATCTCAGTATGGCTTTTCCTACTCTGACAACTTTTGTCTCTTTCAGGCTTTATTGATACTTAAAATCATTTCCTCAGAAATTTTATTCATTGGCTATACAGCTTTTCAAGATATATTTTCTTCTAAAATCTTCCTTGATTACATGAGAATATTGAAAGGACAAAGCAAGCAAACAGCAAGCTCATAGAACTAAAAATTAACATTTTGATAAACTTAATTGTCTTTAAACTCAATATCTTCTTCCTTAGGATTGGTATAGTAAAGCCTTGGGGTTAAAGAAATGCTAGACAGGATGACTCTATTTGAATTTGATTTTGTTTCAGTGTGGCATAAAATTAATAGATCAAAAGGTATTTCCTGCTATCTATTACATCAAACTTGGCTTTCTACAAAATTTCAATCCCCAACTCATATTTAACTCTTTTTTTCCTTTTTCTGTATTTTTCTTATATTTGGATAAGATCATCATCTTTTTTCTTTGATTCTTAAATATTGCTCAGCCTCTTTGCTTAAGCAAGTGCAGTCTCTCAGTAAAGTCCTAGTCTGACGGATCTGTTCAGGAAAGCAGGCAGTTCACTGAGCCAGGATAACTTTCTCTGTGTCTCTGACCTGAATCCTGGTTTCAATATGATTCCTATCATTATTACAATTCTGTAAAGAACAGAACAACATCAGGATTCTTAAATCTGCTTACCTTTACCTTCGTGAATGTACCAAGCATTGTCTTAAACTTGCACAATCCAAAAATCTCTAAATGTCTACATTTAAGTAATAAGTTCTTATGTCTTAAGTCTCAATTTTCTGCATAACTTATTTTTTCCAGGGAACTTTCAGAAATTTCATTCTTCTTTATACTAGTTTTTTGTTATCCCAGATCTAGCTTTTGGAGAGAGGCCTTTAACAGCTTGTCTGCCCCTCTGAAGATCCAACAATCTGAAGGCCTCCCAGGAGAGCCACTGCAGCCAGGGCAACACGTAACCTGCACATACCCTCTCAAGACCCCACAACCAGAAGGCTTCACAGGATATCTGCTACAGTCAGGGCCACAGATCTCTCAGGAAACCTGCAGCAACCCAGGGACACAGGAGGGATTCTCCAAACAGAGACACCCAGACCAGCTAACACCAGAGATAACCAAATGGCAAGAGGCAAGTGCAAGACCAAAAGTAAGAGAAGCCAATATACTTTGACATCATCAAAATCCAGTTCTCACACCACAGCAAGTTCTAGATACACCAGCACACATAAAAATATGGAAGCTGATCTGAAATTATATCTCATGAAGATAATAAAGCCTTTTAAGTAGGATATAAATAATTCACTGACAGAAATACAGGAAAACACAATCAAATAGGTAAAGGAACTTAACAAAGTGGTCCAAGAGTCAATAAAGAAAACACAAATGGAGGCAATACTTGAAATGGAAAACCTAGGAAATAAGTCAGGAATTACAGGTATAAGCATTACCAACAGAATACAAGAGATGGAAGAGAGAATCCCAGTTGTAGAAGACTTAGAAAATATTGATGTAAATGTTAAAGAAAGAAAATTCAAAACATAAGAAAAAAATCTCCTAATCTCAAACATTCAGGAAATCCAGGACACAAGGAAAAGAAAAAATTTAAGAGTAATAGGAATAGAAGAGATTGAAGATTCCCAGCTCAAAGGTCCTGAAAACATCTTCAACAAAATCATAAAAGAAAATTTCTCCAACCTAAAGAAAGAAATAGCCATAAATGTATAAGAAGCCTAAAAGACATCAAATAGATTAGACCAGAAAATAAATTCTTCTTAACTTAACACAATAATAACTAAAATACTAAATGTACAGAACAAAGAAAAAATATTAACAGCTGTAAGAGAAAAAGCCCAAGTAAATATAAAAATAGATATATCAAAATTACAACAGACTTCTCAACTGAGATCCTAAAAGTCAGAAAGACCTGAACAAATACCATGAAGACTCTAAGAGAACACAAATGCCAGCCCAGGCTATTATACCCAGCAAAACTCTCATATATACCAAACCAGCTCTACAGAGTATTCTTGAAGGAAAATGCAAACACAAGGAGGGTACCTACACCAAAGAAAAAACAAGATATTAATCATCTCACAACAAAGCCAAAAGGAGAGAATCACATGCACATAATGCCACCTAAAACAACAAACAAAACAGGAAGTAACAATCATCTGCCTTTAATATCTCTTAACATAAATGGATTAAATCCCCATAAAAAGAAATAAGCTAACAGACTGGATATGCAAACAGGATCCAGCATTTTGTTGCATACAAGAAACACACTTCAATAACAAAAGACAGACACTATCTCAGAGTAAAAAAACTAGAAAAAGTGGTCCAAGCAAATGGTCCCAAGAAATAAGCTGGGGTTCCCATCCTAATATCCAATAAACTAGACCTTCAATGAAAAGTTATCAAGGAAGATGGGGGGAGGACATTTCCTATTCATCAAAGGAAAAATACAGCAAGAGAAAGTCTTAGTTCTGAACAGTCTATGCCCCAAATGCAAGAGCACCCATATCCATAAATGAAACTTAGTAAAGTTTCAAAACTTACAAAAGCTCAAAACACACGTTGAATGCTACACAGTAATACTGGGAGACTCCAACAGACCCCTCTCACTAATGGACAGGTCATTGAAACAGAAGCTAAACAGAGACACAGTGAAACTAATGGAGGTATGAACCAAATGGACTTAGCAGATATTTACAGAATATTTCACTTAAAAACAAAAGGATATATGTGCTTCTCAGCACCTCATGGTACCTTCTCCATAATTCACCATATAATAATCCACCACAAAACAAACCTCAACCAATAAAAGAACATTGAAACCATCCTATGTATCCTATCAGATCACCACAGACTGAGGCTAGATTTCATTCACAACAACAGCAACAGAAAACCCACATATCCATGGAAACTGAACAACACTTTACACAATGATAACTTGGTCATGGAAGAAAGAAAGAAAGAAATTAATGAGTTCTTGGAATTCAATGACAATGATAACACAGCATACTCAAACTTATGGGACATAATCAAATCAGTGCTAAGAGGAAATTCATAGCACTAAGTGTCCTAGTAAAGGAACTGGAGAGATCTTACACACAAGTAACTTAACAGCACATGTGAGAGCTCTAGAACAAAAAGAAGCAAAACACTCCCAAGAGGATTACAATGCAGAGAATAGTCAAACTTAGGGCCAAAATCAACAGAATGGAAACAAAGAGAACTATACAAACAATCAAGAAAACCAAAAGCTGGTTCTTTGAGAAAATCAACAAGATAGATAAATCCCAGCTAAACTAAACAAACTGCCCAAAGACAGTTATCTAAATTTAAAAAATCAGAAATGAAAAGGAGGACATAACAACTGAAATTGAGGAAATTAAAAAAAGTCATCAGATCCTATTACAAAAGCCTATACTCAACAAAACTGGAACATCTAGATGAAATGGATGATTTTCTAGGAAAATACTACTTCCCCAATTTAAATCAAGAGCAAGGAAACTATCTAAACTTGCCCATATCACCCAAGTAAATAGAAGAATTCATTAAAAACCTCCCAACCAAAAAACACTCACAACCAGATGGCTTTAGTGCAGAATTCTACCAGTCCTTCAAAGAAGAGCTAATACCAATAGTCCTCAAACTATTCTATAGAATAGAAACAGTGGAACACTACTTAATTCATTCTGTGAAGTCACATTTATTCTGATATTTAAAACACAGAGGACCCCAAAATAAAAGAGAACTTCAGACAAATTTCCCTTATGAATATTGATGCAAAAATACTCAATAAAATTCTTGCAAAATGAATCCAAGAATACATCAAAAACTCCTTCACCACAGTCAAGCAGGCTTCATCCCAAGGAAGCAAGGTTGGTTCAACATATGAAAAATCATTAACATCATCCACTATATAAACAAACTCAAAGAAATAAATCACTTGACCATCTCATTAGATGCTGAAAAGGCATTTGACAAATATAACACCCCTTCATGTTAAAAGCATTGGAGAGATCAGGAATTCAAGACCCATATGAAAACATAATAAAAGCAATATGCAGAAATCCAGCAGCCAATATCAAATTAAATGGAGAGATACTTGAGGCAATCCCACTAAAACAGGGCCAAGACAGGAATGCCCACTCTCCTCACATCTATTCAATATAGAACTTGAAGTTCTAGCTAGAGCAATAAGACAACAAAAGGAGATCAAAGGGATACAAATTGGCAAAGAAGAAATCAAGGTATCCCTATTTACAGCATAATAAGTGACCCTAAAAAATTCTACCAGAGAATTGCTACACCTGATAAACAACTTCAGCCAAGTGTCTGAACATAAAATTAACTCAAATCAGTAGCCTTCCATTATACAAACAATAAACAGGCTGAGAAAAAAAAAAGTAGGGAAAGAACACCCTTCACAACTGTCACAAATGATATAAAATATCTTGGAGTAACTCTAACCAAACAAGTAAAAGGTTTATATGACAAGAATTTCAAGTCTCCCAAGAAAGAAATCAAAGAAGACCTCAAAAAATGGAGATATCTCTCATGTTCATGGCTTAGTAGAATTAACATAGTAAAAATGGCCATCCTACCAAAATTCCAACACAATTTTTCACAGACATGGAAAGATAAATTGTCAAATTTATATGGAAAAAAAAAA
>JADRCC010234362.1:0-11221 GCA_019843855.1 Hylomyscus alleni
CTATAGATCTTGCTTCAGTCAATTCACACATTTCCAAGCAGAAAGTACTTCATTCAATAACTGGGAAACCTAGAAACTATTGAGGTATAACTAAAAATTCATACATGGCATAGTTGAGTGTGTGATTACCCTCTTGGATGTAATTAGACAGAGGAAATCTAGAAATTCTTTAATTTGATCTAGAGAAGATAAAATGGAAGCACAGAAAGATAATGGAACCTCCCTGAGATAAAACAGTTGGTAAGTGGCAAAGCTTGAATTCCGACCCAAGAAAGCCTGGCTTTATTCTATACTGTAGATTGCTTTATCTCTGTAAGACTCCAGTAAAAGCTAACCCACAATTCTGCCTTGGATTTAATTTGCTACCTCCTGAAGAAGCATCCTGCACATCAGTGACAATTCATTTGAGGAAAATGAGCCCTTGCATCCAACTGCAGTTGAGCTGTGAAGTGGATACAAGTTCAAGACAGAGATGGCACAGTCCTGAAATGGACTGCTGTTCATGGGGACAGAGTACAGGAAGTCAACTCAAGAGAAATGGCAAAGGTGGCATCTGAGGATTGTGAGGTATGAAGGAGGAGGAGCAAGCTTTAGGACCCAAGAGATGAGGGTGCATCCTAGTGTGAGGTAGGCTTAGAAGGAAGAGCAGTGAAGTAGGCAAGGTAGTATAAGCACTCTCACAAGTGTGAAGGGTCGGGTGAGCATAGCACTTTACACATAGTCTCCAGGGCCATTGCCACAGCTACCATGTGAAGCAGCAGGTCTCACTGTCATCTTACAGTCACTGTGTTAAGACCCCACACTCATCAGCAGAGTTGAAGTTTGCACCCAGGTCTGTGTAACTGAAAGCCAACTGGATGGAAACCACAATATAACATACAAACTTATTGACCTCTTTCCTTGCTCGGCCTTCTATTTTTGATTATGTTTGTAGCTTTCTCCATTATTTCTGACGAGCTGCCTTTCCGGAGCCTTAACCTTAGCCTAATGGCTGACAGCCGCTCACTCTGTGAGCTGGCAATGACTCCTAACCCTCCTCCATTCATCAACATTTAATCTCCATATTCCCCACCACTGACCTCACTCTCTCCCAATGCTGGTCCCCCCGCCCCGTATGCCTTACCAGACTCAAGTACAATGAGACCCACGAGTTTTGAGGCTTATTGCCATGTCTCCTCTCTGCTTAGTCCCCATCTTTGTGTTCTTTTCTTCTAGACAAAAATGAATGTGACTTTTCACTCTCAAAGATTATGTTTTGATCTCCACTCCCAAATTGATGATTCAGTGGTCATGTGGGTACCTATAAGGAAGGGATAGATTTTACAATACAGGGGGTCATTTAGATGCTATATCTCCCCAGTATACTGTACAATTACACACACTGAAGAACGCCCTGTATTCTAACCAACTGTTGATGCTACCCTACCAGTTATTTATTCAGTTAAACAAAGCTGTTAATAATTCTCTTTGTCCAGGGCATGACACTACTTTAGATGTAAACACTGAGTATTTTGTGCTGTTTTAATATCCACTGAAATTTCCAGGAATGCAAATGCTGCGTAAATTGAAGGAAATATGTACAGAACTCTCTGAAGAATTGTGAACATTTGTGAAGATCATGTTGCCAACAGCAACACTGCGCATGGCAAGTTAAGTCAGTAATGAGACTCCCTTGCCTGAATCTGCTCAACAGTGCTTGTGTTTGTAGTATATTTATACAAGGTACATGGTTCTGCCTGAGCCCAGAACTCTTCTAGTATGGAGGCGATAGCATCTTTAGAAAATTATGATCTATTATAAGAATTTTCTTTTATTTTTTCTTACAATTAAACACCCTTTACTCAGATAAATGTGAATCTATACACACATATAGATGTCTATGAAAACCATGTGCATTTGATTCAAGTGCAAAAAGCAATGAAATCATAACGTTGTCAGAAAGACTGATAGAACGGAAGATTATCATGTTATTCAAGGTAACCAGATTCAAAATAACTGATATGTTTCGCCTCAGAGATGTGGAATATTTATATAGAGCTGTGTGTGTGTGTGTGTGTGTGTGTGTGTGTGTGTGTGTGTGTGTGTAACAAGAAAGTAGAAGAGAGACTGTTGAGAAGGGAGCCAGGAGACCATGATATATATGTATGAAAATGTAATAATGAAACCCATTATTTTGTGCACTAAAATTAATGAATGTGTAAAACTACACAGACATGCTGCACACTGAACGTTGCACATGTGGTATGTGCCCTGTATTGTTATCAAGTTCTGTTGTTATATCTATTCAGAAGTGTTCTCCGGCACTTCTGAATTCTACCACAAGATGGCAGTGCTCTCCAAGTTTCTAATAGCTTTGGAAGGCTACTGTTGTTAAATGCCATTTCCTTTTTCAGGAGTCGTGGATTATATTAACCGTCTTTCCTACCAGTAAAAGAATGTCCAGATGTTTTCCAGGCTATTCTACGGTGTATTTGTTAATATCTTGGTATTTTAACAATAAACCTTGAACTTGCTCATGTATATCTGAGTCTCCCCAGTTTAGCACAAATACTATGTATACATAACCTGTTGTAAACTGTGAGCTAGGTCCAGCACATATAGAGATAAAGTTGCACAGATGTGAGTGCTAAGAAAACACCATCTTCCTAAGATACTGACCTATAAACAAAAAGCCGTACGACCATATCATAAGCACTGTGATTAGATGATGATCACTGGGTAGAGTACCCATCTCCATACAGGGATTTGGAGACATCCTTCAAGAGACTACAAATTAAAATCTGCATCTTAAAGAATGGGTATATCTTAACTGAGGTATAAAACATGTTTGTAAGACAGGTAGAAAAAGAACAGATTGGAGAGAAAAACTCTCCAGAGTGTAGGGTGTTTTGGGGACCTAGGTAGCAGGTGTTGAGCACAATAATAAAAAACAGTATCCAGTCAGGGGCAGTTCAAGTCAGGGATGCAATTGCAATATTGAAACCCAGTAACGAATACATGAAGCCATCCACTCCTCCCAAGTATTTGAGATAAGAATGTCCCTTAATTTGCCTTAAGGAGTGACTCCAGCATTCCTCACCACTGTATAGGATAGTTCATAGTAACATTGACAATCATTTATTGAATCTCTCAGAAGTACAGAGCACTGTGCTAAAATCCCTTTAATGCCAGAAAGGGCTCTATGCAGCCAGTACTCTGATACCATTAACATCCTCAATTTGCTGATGAGGAAATCGAGGTTCAGAAAGTTTAAAGGACTTGTTCATAATTGCTAGCAAATGACAGAGTTAGGATTTGGACAGAGCAGAGGAGCAAAGAAAGGGGTTAATGGGTAAGGCCTGTAGGTAAGAATCTACATTAAACTTTCTGAACATCGATACACACACACATTTTATATACATATATATATACACACACACACACACACACACACACACACATACACACACACACACACATATATATGTGCTATGTGCTTGGCTGCCTTGCTGAGTGTTTAAATATCACCTCACTTAGTTGTATAGCAATGCTGTGCAAAAGGAATAATAGGAATAATTCTCATTCCTATTTTTTAGAAAAGTCCACTGAGGAACTGAGCAGTTTCAGTTTTGCCCAAGAACACACGTCTTATAAGTGCTTGTGCTGGCTTTACAAACAAGAATGAGAGCATTAGGGACAGAAGAGATGAATAGCAAGTAGGCGGGGCAGGAAGCAGTATGAAGATTGAGAATCACAGCAAGTGGGGATTGCTGGGTGGGGAGGTGGGGTTGGCTGGGAGGTTAGGATTGTGAGGCTGGAGCAATGCACAAGAGCTACATTGTGAAGGACTTAATGTACCCTATGGTCAGTTGAAGCACAGTGTGATTTTTAAACAGGGCTGACCTAATCTTCTCAGCATGGTGATTGCCTGTCTTTCTGTTTTAAAGATTTTATTACTATCTCCAATATGCGTATGTGTGTAAGTATGTATGTGCGTGCACACTCATGCCTGTGCATGCTTATATCTGTAGATATCCCCAGAGACCAGAAGCGATGTTACACCTAGAAGCTTACCTTTTTGGGGAGTTCCAGTGGCATGAGGGACAGAGAGGGTAATGAATGAATATACTCAAATACATTATACACATGTATGAAAATACGATGGTAAACCCATTCCTGTGCAATTGATACACACTAATTAAAATAATAAACTGCTAGCCCCCCAGAAAGGCCAACTAGGACTCGCCAGTCTAGAAAGAGAGGACAACCTTTGCTTTCCACCTCCTTGCGGACCAGCAAACTATGTAGAAGGCAGGTACAGATCGAGAGCAGGAAACACAGAGTCCTACCGTGAGGCTTTGTTCTGGTTTTATTTGCTTGCCACACAGGGGCACTCAACTCATTTCCTGTGTCATTATTTCTAAAGACATAAAGCCTGACATTTTCATTAAGACTTACCATATCTATGTCATAAAATTAAATTCCAAGAGAGACACACAACCTGATGGTAATAAAACTGCAACCCAAGACTGGAACATAATGGGAACCTCACGAATGTGTGTCATATGCTTGCATGGGTAAAAATATCACCCTCTTTCTCCTAAGCCCCTGGGCAGCATAACCTAGTCAAATACTCCTAGAAGATCTCCTTATATGCCCCAAGGGTCCAAATCACTTAATTTTCCCTTTAGATTTTAAGAGTTTCCAAGAAAATCATTCAAGCATTATTTCACTGAGTGATAAAGACGTGCTCATGCCTTTATAATACAGGGTGGATAGATCAGGACGTAGTGATTTTTGGAGTTTAAATGCATGCTCAACAGTGTTAATTATAGGGAGGAGGCCACTTTGTTTTATTAAAGATAGTCTAAACATGTCTGCTTAGACTCTCCGTATGACAAGATTGTTTCCTGCCAAGAGAGCTCTACCAGGAAAAAATGTGAGACAAGTAAAATAAATGAACACTAGGAAAAGTCATTTCAATGGAGGCGGAAGGGGGAACATGAAGTCCAGTGAAGCATGTCAGAATCCCTCAGGCCCAACTTTATTAAGTCTCAAAGATTAAACCAAATTAACAATACGAATTGTTCCATGTAGTGGCTGAGCACATCCATTCTGGAATTAGGATACCTGAGTTTAAGTATTGACTAGTTTGGGTCCGCAAGCACTCCTTAAGACTTTGGTCAATTGCCCTCACAATGCTTCTGACTCCCACTGGATTATTACTTCTATGAATCAGGCAAAGGGTCATGGAGTAGTTTCTACATAAGTAATTTTTGGAGTTGAATAGAGTTGCTAGCTTTCTGATCGTGGACAATTTGCCTTTATGTCTCAGGTTTGTCTGTGTTACCGGAAGATGATTATAAGACTCAGTGTGATTTGGGGGAAGGTATCTTTCAAAACTTATTGCATACAACACCTAGCAATTCTTTAAAATAAAAGTTACTATTATAAAGGAAAATATCTGATTAGGCAGCATGCTGAAACAGGTAACTCAATAGGGTAGAGTCCTTTCTTGGACAGTGACATTTTATTTGATTAAAAACATGGTCTGAAGTAAAAATAGCAAGAATGTTTGAGTATAAACATTTTCAACATAATGTTGTTTATTGATTCTTTGGGAATTTCACATCATGTATCTAAACCCCACTCACTTCTCAGTTCTTCCATGTCTGCCTCAACCCCTGGAACTCCCTCAAAAGAAAATAAGAAATAAAAATTACCACCACCACCAACACCACCACCACCAACAAAAACCTTTCCAATTCCTCTGGGCAATGATCTGCTCTTCTATCAACCACAGCTTTCTCTCGAACACACCACAACTGACCTGAGTCACCCATCACACCCTAACCCCGAGTCTCCAGTTCCACCTTACACATACCACTCTGCTTCTCTAACATTCCTGCCTCTTCATCATATGGTTCTGCAGGACCAGTCCCTTCACCCCTTCACCCACTCCATCAACTCATAGGTAGATGTTGGGGTGAGTCAACTCAAAGCCCTGGATCTTGGCCTGGGTAGTAGCTGAGTTGGTCAACCCATGTCTCCACCAGGTCCTCAGAGCACCTCAAGGTGACCTGTGAGAGGCAAGACCAGCTCTTCTGCACCCAGGCCAACAGGGCCAGCTTTCCTTTACGCACACCACTGCCAGTGCCACTGTGCAGTGCCTAGTGAGGGGTGGGATCAGCTCAACAAGACCCTTAGACATCAACTTTGCTTCAGAAGACAGCCCAGACCACAGGCATCCACATGGCCTTAGGTGGTAACATGGGCCACAGACATCACCAAAACCTCTGGTCGTATCTGTAACATCACCCACTCATATCCCTTAGGTGGCTTCATAGACTTTGGGCCTCATTATGACCTTCAGGCTATACATGCCACTCACAAAAAAACATGGCTCCCCAAGGCAGCAAAACCCAAGGACATCACCAAATCATCATGGATCTAGGCTTCCTTGTGGCCTCAGGTAGCCGCATGGGTCACATGCCTGAACATAACCTCTGGCAGCATCACAGACCACAGTGGTCCTTCCAGGAGTTTCAATCCAGAAAGTGAAGCTTCCTCACCTCTGGCCTCTGCTGTTGCCCAGAGCTGGGGTGATTCTCTGGTTAGCAGCATGTTCAGTGGCTGAGTCTGTGTCTACATAAGCTCCAGGCTGTCAAACACTTTCCCTACTAATACTACTGGTCAATGATAGCACATCACCCTTAGCCCTCTCTCTCATCGGTTACTGTCCTTGATGGGATCAGCAGCGGCTCGAATCAAGAAGAAACACGCTAGCCCAAACAGATACACGTGTGAAAGGTGTTTAATAGGGAGAGAGAGAAGGGGGGGAAGCAGTGCAGAAAGAGAGGCAAAAGAGAGAGAGAGATGGAGGAGGGTTCTCCTTATATATATGGGTTATGACGTAGCAACACAGGTAAAGGTGGGCACTGGGACCAATGAATTTTGGGAAGATGGTGGCCGTTGCTCTGGCAACAGGGGCCCGCTCATTCACCGCCACAGGCTTTCGTCCTGATGCTAACAGTCCTCACATCTCCAATTCTGCCTCTCTTCATAGGGCACACATCATTCCATTTTTCTGTTTTCTACTTCATCATGTCATTTGATCATCGTAGCAGTGTCTGTTGTCCCAGGCAACATGGTGTGGAGCTGAGAGCCGGGTGTCTTTTCAGTTTCGCCATCCCCCAGATATAAATTATTGATCATGTATACTTCAGTGAGTTTTATATTTTTCTCTGTACTTTTCCATGTCAATAGTTTAAAAACATGTTATAGCTTTTCTTTTACACTTTTCTATGGATGACTAAGTGAGTCTCTGTAACTTACTGTTAAATCTAGAAAAGCAGGCATTTAATCCTTGGGATATTAGGAAGTGAGTTGTGAGGTTGGATCTCACACATGTGCACACACACACAATAAACACACACACACACATTTTCTATTTGCACTTTGCTTGCTGAAATACTTCTACTTGGAACTGTGAGCATCATGTAAGCCATTGGACTGCTCAAAAGCTACCATGGCGTTCAGTAAGTCGGTTCTGTAAAAAAGGCTACATGCAGGCCCCTGGCTTGGAACTTTTAGATTTTGGATTCTCTCAGCCCAAGCACTAAACACGTGAGTAAATAAAGCTTCTGATGATCCCAGCCCCCACCCACCCATCAGCCACTGCCAGCCTTCAAATATTCCCGGCCAAAGCTCAGCACCATTAGCAGAAGCCACTCCTCCCACTGTGCTTCTTCTGAACTCCTGACCTAAGGAAGCCATGAGCAGAGGGAAATCACAGTGCTTTGAAGTTTCTCAAATGAATAGCTGCTGCTTGTCACAGTACATTTGAAAATGTTCATAATTAACAGAAGTAGTATTAAAAAATTCTAAGGGACATCTCCCTGCCCTCACACTCCCCCCCCCCCCCCCCGCCTCAATTCACATTTAGGTCATTTGATCGAGAGCCAGGGTGTGCCTTAAGAGTAAGTAGCTACATCATGATGTCATTTCATGGACACTGAACCTCCAAAATGCATCACTCCCTTCTTAGGTCAAGATGTGCTTGAAGGATCTCATCTCTGAAAACCTGTTATTTAAAAATTTATAATTTCCCCCAAAGTGATAGTGGTAGAAAAGCATGGAGACAAGGAAACAGTTCATGTGGCCTTGGCATAAAGGGCTTTTGCCATAGCCTTTGGAAGCTCCCATCACATGAATTTCTAGCATAAAAATAACACAACAGCAGGAGTTATTCATTATATTATTTTACAATTTTGCCTTAGCACTAAGCCCACTACCTTTCCTGAACTGCGAATTATTTGTTGATAAACTTGGCAACCATCTTTTGACTACCACAATTATATTGTAGAACATGGCAGCTGTAGTGGAACATTTAAATTAGAAATAGGCTATGGATTAGTGATTCGTGGTCATCAGCTAACTCCCTAATTAGCAAAACAGTATCTATTATATCCAAAATCCCATGACATTATTTAGCTGCCATGACTCCAAACATTTGCAATGGTTGGAAAACACTTTGAGCATTAACTCCTTGTGGGCAAATAGAAACAAACTGATTCCCTGCCTTTTTAAATGGTTAAAGTATGATTTTTTTCGACATAAGCCCTGAAAATAAAACATAAATGGAATAAACTGTTTAAAGTTAAAATATATGTATATAAAAAGTCTCAATATCCCAAATGTCTCCTATGTATTTTGCTCTCTGAGAAGTCCTGGATATCATTAAAATCTAGCATTTTACCTGGGCCTGGTGGCACAGCCCTTAAATCCTAGTATTTAAGAGGCAGAGGCAGGTGAGGCTCTCTTGAGTTTGAGGTCTGCCTGGTCTACAGAGTGAATTTCAGGACCATCAGGTCTATGTAATAAGAACTTATCTCAAAAAAAAAAAAAAAAACAGAAACAAAAACTACCATTTTGAGGGTTTAAGGGGATGAAGCAAATAATGAAAGATTAAATTTAATATAAGAGGTGTCTTTAAAGTCCTTCCTTACTTGAGGTCCAGGTAATTCTTAATAAAATTAAAAAAAAAAAAAAAAAAAAAAACCTTGGAGGAAGAATCCAGGGTCCAGAAACGACAACAAAATCAAATCCTGGAGACTGTAGAATTTCTTATGTTGACTATTCATCTCCCTGACTTTTTGAAGAAAAGGGGGCGGGGGGTCTCAAGGTGCTGAAGTGAGTTGAAACAGCTTTTCCAGGATGTGAATGCCATAGTGCAAAACTGAACTCCATTCTTTGAATCCAAACAGGATAGAGACATACAAAATTATTGCTCTATTGAACAACCACCTGTCTGAAGCCAGAAGAAGGTGTGTGTGCCAGACTGTACCTCATCCCATTGCTAGAAGCACAAAATCTCCCAAATGCCCCAAAAGGTGTTAACTAGCAGAGAGCCCTACATGACTTACAATAGCGGCATCTCAGAAGGGCTTTATAAAAAAATGACCACTTGTTGCTACTGCTCTTGCTACCACCGCCACTTTATGTTGAAACAGAATAGGAGGAGAATGAGGGGAAAGAGGAAGGAGATGAGAAAGAGGAATAGGAGGAGGAGAAAGAGGAGGAGGAGGAGGAAGAGGAGGAGGAGGAAGAGGAGGAGGAGGAAGAGGAAGAGGGAAAGAACTTTTCAGTGGAAGATAGCTCTCTTAGACCTTAGGTGCATGGTTCTCAACCTTCCTAATTCTGTGACCCTCTAATACAGTTCCTCACACTGTAGTGACCCCCAACCGTAAAAATTACTTACATGCTATTTTATAACTGTAATTTGCTGCTGTTATGAATCATAATGTAAATATCAAATATGCAGAATGTCTGATATGCTACCCTCAAGAAGTTTAGACCCTCAGGTTGAGAACCACTGCTTTATGTGGCTTGTTGATGTCCTGCCCTACTTTGGCCTCTCCCAGAGACCCACAAATATTTGCAGCAGTGGTAAAGCTGCTCCATATGCTACCTTTTTATTCTCATCTGCATTCTTCCTTCCTCTCCATCTTTGTGTCTGCTTCTTTCTTGTCTCTTGAAATCTTTTCTCTTTTTGCCCTAGATGCCCCTTCCCTTAGTCTCTTGAGATCCTCAAAGTCTTATCCTCTCTTCTCTCCTTCATTGTTCATTATTTTGTCTTTTGCTCTTTTTTCACTTAAAAAAATGTCTTCCTAGTTCATCTTCATTCTTGGTTTTGATCATGAACTTCTGTTTTCTTTCATTTTGTTCTACTAATTCAACATGTACATCACCTTTTAACTAGGGCTTACACACTGGTGACTTGTGAGTCAAATTTGATTCACAATTTTCTTTGGAAGACAGAGTGTTTTTTTTCTTAATAGATTGTTTCAAACAATGAGAAGATTTTCTTTTTAAAATTCTAGACATCAAGCTTTACTTGAAAGCAGAGTTTCTGATAACTCCGGCAATAATCAAGCAGAGCTTGCTTAATCTGAACTTTTGATAAGGTGGACAGTCTTCAGTGAGCCACAAACTAACAAGGTTCATTCCCAGGCAGTGTTATGTTACCTGCCTGACCCATCTCCAGTCTCTGTTTTGCCTTCTCCTGGCTTCTGCTTGGGTCTGTAAACCACTGCTAATTTTTCCAGTTTCTGAAGTCATTTTTGAGCTGTGATCTCTGGCAAATGTATCAAATTGTGTAAACCTTGCCTCATAAATACCTATTTCATGATAATTTGAGATATCAAGAATATAATGCTTGTGGTATGTCTAGCAAATAGTAGGCCCTCAAGTAATGGGACTTTTTGTCTTTTCTGCACTTATTTACATTTTCCAAACTGATACTTAATTTCTCCTAACCTTCAGTTTCTCTATCTCCTCTTTATTCACTTCAAGTATATGTATAGACATTTGGGGGATTTTAATAATAGTTAATGGTGTGTATAGTACAAAAATATCTGTCCCAATGTATAAACTATGTAATTCAAAATTTCTGCTTATTTTCTTATAAAGAAAATTTTGTCAAATTTATCAGATTTACAATCACCTAGGATATTGGTAAGAAAAGCCTGTAGGTGTGAGACCGCTTTTGGAGAGAATTTAACTGAGTGGGGACGATTCACCAACATAAGAGAAAAAGGAAGAAGAAAGTCATGAGCACCCAGGTCAGACAACCCATATCTGTCTGTAACCCCAGCTGCAGGGATGCGCACGTCTGACCTCTGCATGTGCCTACCCACACACACACACACACACACACACACACACACACACACACACACAC
>JADRCC010234420.1:0-15076 GCA_019843855.1 Hylomyscus alleni
GGTATGCACTCTCTGATAAGTGGATATTAGCCCAGAAGATTGGAATATACAAAGTACAAACCACAAGAAACTCTAGGAAAAAGGAAGACCAAAATGTGGACATTTCATTCCTTCTTAAAAGGGGAACAAAATACCCATGCATGGAGTTGCAGAGACTAACTATGGAGCAGAGACTGAAGGAAGGGCACTCCAGCCTGATATAGCTGTCTCCTGAGAGGCTCTGACAGTACCTGACTAATACAGAAGTAGAGGCTCACAACCATCTATTGAAATAAGTACAGGATCCCCAATGAAGAAGTTAGAGAAAGAACTAATGGAGTTGAAGGGTTTGCAGCCTCTTGGGACAAACAACAATATGGACTGACCAATGCCCTCAGAGCTCCCAGGGATTCAACCACCAACCAAGGACTATACATGGTAGGACTGAATGTGCTGGCAGCATGTGTATAGTAGAGGATTGCATAGTCAGTCATCAAGGAGAGGAGAGGCCCTTGGCCCTGTGAAGGTTCTGTGCCCCAATGTAGGGGAAGGACAGGGCCAATAAGTGGGAGAGGGTGGGGTGGCAGACATGGGGAGGGGAGGTAACAGGGGTTTGTTCTAGTTGTTTTTATTTGTTCATTTAAAAAAATAAAATAAAGTAAAATTAAAAAAAAAGATTCAGCCAACAGGATACTGGACTTCTCTTCCTAGTGACTGGCACAGTAACGATCTATGCTATTTATTACCCATGTGGCCGTGGACCATGGACCTTAGGCCTGAGAAGTGTATAAGGTTCTTCTCAGGTCCCTATAAAGATTCTTTTTGCTCTGGGAAGTAAAATGTCTCTGGGATTTTTCTGACACATACAGAAATCTCCAGCAGCAGGAATTTTGTTCTTCTGGAAATTGCCTGTGACTGTTGGTCTAGCCCCATCTTGACACCCAAAGCAAGATAAAAGATGTGAGGTTAGAGGCGCGCTTAGTGACTTAGAAGAGAAACAGATCACCATGCACTTTGAAAAGAAGATAAAGTTTAAAATGCAGCCTTCTTAAACATTCCATTGACAGTTCTCCCCCTGAATAATTTCATTTTGAGCTAGAGAAATGAAAGATCAGCAGAACCACTCTGGCCTTGAACAAGAGCCGTCCGGCTTCAGTATTTACAGAGCTCTGACAAGCAATAAAGTGTCAAAGGATTGCAAGGATGTTTGAGCTCAGAGACACTGCACAAGTGATTTCCAACACAGACTTCAATTTGGCTCTGCTTCTTTAAAAACTATATTAAAACTTTAGTATAAAAGATTTAAAAATAAAAACATCACTTTGAGAAATTAACCAGATCCAAAGTCTACATATCTCACCGAACGTTTATACAATTACAATCACCATTCTGAGGCTGTGGAGCTTCACCATGGATTTTAACTTTCATTATCATCAAATTCATTTTAAGCATTTATTAATAACCAACACAGAGCCTCATGGCATGTATAACTAGAAAACAGCTTTATAACTTACTACATTAATTCCCTTTACCTATTCCTTCTTCTGTTCCTAATCACAGTGGAATCTCTGCAGGATGGAGGGCAAGCCTGGTCTTGATTTTTGTTTTCTTCCTGATATCATGTGACTTTGCTTAAGAGTATACATTTTAAATCTTTCCATTGTCATGAAAATTTGGGGGTCTTAGTCTTCTTTTGAGTTAAAGAGTATTTTATGTATACGGTGTATTTTTATTATCTGTTTATTTCTTGATGGGTAATTAGGTTGGTTCTACTTCTTTGCTATAAGAAACAGCAAAATTCTCAGTGGTATGAAATTCTTTTGGTATGTGCTCAGAAGTGAGATTAGATGGGTCATAATGTAGTTCTATTTAGTTAGTTAATTAATTAGTTTATTTATGAATCTTGTATTAGATTTTTGTAATGACTTGATTAACTTATACTTCACAATTTTGGTCAGATTGCATGATGACAGCAATTCTGAGTGTGAATAGGCAATATCTCAAATTAGTTTTGATGTCTAGGCATGTGGAACAGTTTTGAGGGCTAATATCCAAAATATATAAAGAACTCAATAAGTTAGACTCCCAATAACCCCAAATAAAAATGGGGTACAGAGATAAACAGAGGATTCTCGTCAAAGGAATCTCAAATGGCCAAGAAACACTTAAACAAATGTTCAACATCCTTTGTCATCAGAGAAATGCAAATCAAAACGACCCTTACATAAAGAAGAATGGGTAAGATAAAAAACTCAAGTGACAGCACATACTTGCAAGGATGTGGAGAAAGAGGAACATTTCTTTATTGCTAGTGAGATTGCAAACTGATACAACCACTCTAGAAATCAATCTGGTGTTTCCACAGAAAATTGGAAATAGTTCTACCTCATGACCCAGCTAGACCACTCCTGGGCTTATACCTAAAAGATGCTCCACCATATGGGACACATGTTCCACTAAGTTCATAGCAGCCTGAAATAGCCGGAAGCTGGAAACAACCCAAATGTCCCTAACAGAAGAATAGATAAAGAAACTAAGGTTTATTTACACAGTGGAAACTGTTCACCTATTAAAAAAGAGGATATCGTGAATTTTGCAGGCAAATGGATGGAACTAGAAAATATCTTGAGCAAAGTAATCCAGACCCAAAAAGACATGCATGGTGTATAAGCACTGATAAGTGGATATTAGCCATAAAGTAGAGAATGTGATACAATTCACAGATTTCTATGAAGTTTAACAGAAGGAAGGTCCAAGTGAGGATGCTTCAATCCCACTTAGAAGAGGGAACAAAAGAAACATGGGAGGCAGAGCAGGAGAGGGACCTGTATGGGAGATGCAGGGAGAAAAAGAAACTCCTGATCAGGTATGAGGAGAGACAGGAGAGAAGATCAGAGGGCCAAGAGAATTCATTGAAATATGCAACTGAAGAGTATTGAAGACAAGGGGGAACCTCTACAAAGTCCCTGGGACCTTGGATGTGAGAGGCTCCCAGGACTCAATGGGGAAGACCTTAGCTGAAATGTTCAACAATGGGACAATGGAATCTGAAGAGACCACCTCCAGTAGATAGACAGTGCCCGTAGTGGAGGGATGGAGCCACCTACATTTCCTCAAAATTTTTGACCGAGAATTTTCCAGTCTAAAAGAAATGCAGGGACAAGAATGGAGTATAGACTTAGGGAAATGTCATCCAGAGAATGGCCCAACTTGGGATCCATCCCATGGGCAGGCACCAAACCCTAACACTATTATTGATGCCATGTGCTTGCAGACAGGATCCTAGCATGCCTATCCTCTGAGACAGCTGAGTGAGACAGATGCAGATACTTAGAGTTAACCCTTGGATTGAGGTCAGGGACTCCTGTAGAAGAGTTGGGGGAAAGGACTGAGATAGCAGAAGGGTATGGCAACCCCATAGAAAGAACAACAGTATCAACTAATCCAGACACCTCAAAAATTCCAGAGACTGAGTTACCAACCAAAGAGCATACATGGGCTGGTCTGTGCTCCCTGGTACATATGAGGCAGAAGACTGCCTTATCTGGCCTCAGTGGGAGAGGATGGGCCTAATACAGTAGACACTTGGTGCCCCAGGAAAGGGACATTCTGAAGGGCTGAGGCAGGGGCGAATAGGAGAGTGAGGGGGTCAGAGGTGGTGGGAGGAGGGGAGCACCATCTCAGAGGCAAAGGGGAATGAGGTGAAAAACTCTAGGGAGGACCAGGAAGTAAGGGAACGTTTAGAATGTAAGTAAATAAAATAATAATTTTAAAAAAAACCTTACTGGCCATTTGTATTTCATATTTGAAAACTGTCCAGACAAATCATTGGGCCAATTTTTGTTTGGCAGTTTAAACTCCTTTGACATTACATTTTTATAATTATTTGATTCAAAGTATTTCAATCTGTTTTGAAACTGTCCCACAGTTTCACAAACTTGGGTTCTCTCAGACAAAGGACTAAAGGACCTGAAATATAGGGTTCAAGAGCAAGAGAAACACAAAGCCAAGTTGCGCCCCAATCAAGGCTTGATATCTTTACTCAGAATGTCAAGAATATACATAGATACACAAAAACCGAACCTCTAGGTTACAATGATATTTGCATAACAATCACACTGCAGAAGGAGTCAGGAGCTATGGTCCCCAGCGGCTCAGGTGTCTGCAGCTGTCTTCAGGCATTGGACTTTGTCATATCTCAGCGTGAACTTCCCAGGGCAGCTTTCTTCCTTGCCCAAGTTATCATTGAGTAGAGTTTTGTTAAGCTTCCACCTGTATGTGGGCATTCTATTGTTTATGTTGTTTTTGAGGAGCAGCCTTAGTCCATGGTGATCTGATAGGATGCAAAGAATTATTTCAATCTTCTTGTATCTGTTGAGGCCTGATTTGTGACCAATTATATGGTCAATTTTGGAGAAGGTACCATGAGGTGCTGAGAAGAAGGTATATCCTTTTGTTTTAGGATAAAAAGTTCTATAGATGTCTGTTAAATCCATGTTTCACAACTTCTGTTAGTCTCACTGTGTCCTTGTTTAATTTCTGTTTCCATGATCTGTCCATTATAGAGAGTGGAGTGTTGAAATCTCCCACAATTATTGTGTGCAATGCAATTGTGTGCCTTAAGCATTAGTAAAGTTTCTTTTATGAATGTAGATGCCCTTTGATTTGAAGCATAGAGGTTCAGAATTGAGAATTCATCTTTGTAGATCATAACTTGATGAATATGAAGTATCCCTCCTTATCTTTTTTGACCACTTTAGGGTGAAAGTCGATTTTATTTGATATTAGAATGGCTACTCCAGCTTTTTTCTTGGGACCATTGGCTTGGAGAATTGTTTTCCAGTCTTTTATTCTGAGGTAGTGTCTGTCTTTGTCACTGAGCTAGGTTTCCTGTATGCAATAAAATGTTGGGTCCTGTTTACGTACCCAATCTGATAGTCTATGTCTTTTTATTGGGGAATTGAGTCCATTAATAGTAATAGATATTAAGGAAAAGTAATTGTTGCTTCCTGTTATTTTTGTTATTAGAGCTGGAATTCTGTTCATGTAGCTATCTTCTTTTAGTTTTGTTGGAAAATTACATTTTTCCCTTTTCAGAGATGTAGTTCCCCTCCTTTGAAGGGCTGGATTCATGGAAATATATGGTGTGAATTTGGTTTTGTTATGTAATACTTTGGTTTCTCCATCTATGGTGATTGAGAGTTTTGCTTGGTATAGCAGTCTGGGCTGGCATTTGTGTTCTCTTAGGGTCTGTGTGACATCTGTCCAGGATCTTCTAGCTTTCATAGTCTCTATTGAGAAGTCTGGTGTAATTCTGATTGGCCTGCCTTTATATGTTACTTGATCTTTTTACCTTACTGCTTTTAGTATTCTTTGTTTTGTGCATTTGGTGTTTTGACTATTATGTGGCGGGAAGGAATTTCTTTTCTGGTCCAGTCTATTTGGAGATCTGTGGGATTCTTGTATATTCATGGGCATTTCTTCCCTTAGGTTAGGGAAGTTTTCTTCTATAATTTTGTTGAAGATATTTACTGGCCCTTTAAGTTGGAGGTCTCACTCTCTTCTATACCTATTATCCTTAGGTTTTTGTCTTCTCATTGTGTCCTGGATTTCCTGGATGTTTTGGTTTAGGAACTTTTGCATTTTGCATTTTCTTTGACTGTTGTGTTGATGTTTTCTATGGTATCTTCTGTGCCTGAGATTCTCTCTTCTATCTCTTGTATTCTGTTGGTGATGCTTGCATCTATGTTTCCTGACTTCTTTCCTAGGCTTTCTAACTCCAGAGTTGTCTCTCTTTGTGATTTCTTAATTGTTTCTACTTCCATTTTTAGGTCCTGGATGGTTTTGCTCAATTCCTTCACCTGTTTGTTTGTGCTTTCCTGTAATTCCTTAAGGGATTTTTGTGTTTCCTCTTTAAGGGCTTCTACTTGTTTACACATGATCTCCTGTAATTCTTTATGGGATTTTTTTGTTTCTTCTTTAAGGGCTTGCACCTCTTTACCTGTGTTCTCCTGTATTTCTTTAAGGGAGTTATTCATGTCCTTCTTAAATTCCTCTAGCACCATTGTGAGATATGAGTTTAGATCCAAATCTTGCTTTTCCAGTGTTTTGGGATATGCAGGACTTGCTGTGGTGGGAGTCCTAGATTCTGATGAAGCCAAGTAGTCTTGGTTTCTGTTGGTAGGATTCTTGTGTTTGCATTTTGCCATCTGTTGATCTCTGGTGTTAGATGTTCTTACTGTCTCTGACTAGAGCTTGTTTCTCCTGTGGGTCTGTAAGCCTGTGTCAGTACTTCTGGGAAATCAGTTCTCCTCTGGTAATTCCCGGGCACAGATGGCTATGGATCAGTTGTCTGTCCTGAGTCCTGGGGTCAGAGTACACCCTGGAGACATGATCTTCACTTGCTGGAAAGGTACAGAGAAGGCTGTGGGTCTGTCGTCCCTCCTAGGTGTGGTCTGAGGTCGAAAGGATCGTGACCAGGCTGCCCTGCCACTTGTGAGGCCTGTGCCTCTGGCTTGTCCCACCTCCCTTCATTTCTTATGCACAAACAACCATATGGTTTGAAAACTCAGAGACATTTACTGAAGTCCTACTCTTAGAGCTTTGCTAACCAGATCAGATGGCATTCTTTTTCCCTTTCCTATTAGCAGTTTTCTTTGCCCCATTTTTCTTTTATTTAAGAAAAGAGTATTTTGTTTAATCCCACGCATATTTGCTCAGGGATGATATAATAATGGAGTTCACTAACTGCTGCAAGTGGAAAGGCAGGCTAACTACAGGACTTATGCCATAACTTATGCACATCAGAAAAAGGGGAGGCGCCCACCTAACCACTTTAATTCTGAGACATTTTATCTTCAGCTTGTCTTTAGAAGATGCTAATTTATAAAATAACATTTAAATATGTTCATCATATACACATTCTCTCTCTTTTTCTTTTTTTCTCTCTCTCTAGGTTTGTTTTATTTATGATTTTTTCCCCTGTGGAATGAAGTGCATGGTGTAGCCTAGAGCATGAGAAATTGAATATGCTGATTGGTCTAACTTTAAAAAAAAATTTGGGTCTATGTTCACTTATGTTCATGATGGTGGTTGAATGCTTCTGTGCATGTGTGAAGGTCAGAGATAAACCTGTGTATTGATCCTTACCTTCCACCTCCTTTAAAAAAAGATTCTCTTGGCTGTTGGGTATATGCCTGGCTACAGGTCATCCAGCTTTCAGAGATTCTCTCGTTTTATCTCTTATCTCAACAAGTGATTAATGTGATTACAAACTCAGAGTATTTTGTCTGACTTTACCTGGGTTCCTCATATTCAAGCTCATGTTTTGACCCATGTATAGTAAGGTATAGTAAGGTATTTGCCCACTGAGCTACTTCAGAAGCCAACTTTTAACCTATGATTTTATTTTAAAATGCTATACTTTTGGTTTTAGTTATTTTAGTGTGTTGTTTATTTCCATATCAATTAAGATAACAAAATTCAGAGACAGGAGATATTTTTTGAGACATCAGAATCAAAAATCTTTAAAGTCTATTCCATGTCCTTGCTATGTCAAAATTTGACTTGGTAAACATATGTAACAACCCATGAAATCACTGTAATAACATATGCAGATATGGAAAATGCTCATGTTTGTGTCAGGGGCCAGGGAGAACTGATTTGTAACACATTTGAACTTAGAATATTTTTAGAGGTTGGACTCAGTTTTCAGCTTGTTTATATGTAACTATCAATGGCATCCTTTCAAAGTACTGAGTTTGTCCTTTTATTCTGTTTATGTGTCTGGCAACAATTTTCTCTTTTGCTTTTTTATAGTTTCTAAAAATATATCTTGAAATCCTCAAAATACATGAAAGCAAATTCCCAGCCAGTTTCTCACTTGAGCATATTTGTGTGAGTGTTATGATTCTAAAAATAATATTTATGTTTAATGTGTCCTGCTTTGAGATTTGTACAAGAGGTTTTATGGCTTTATGGGTTGTTAGCATATAGGATTATATAAAGTTTTAAGGCTCAAGCCAACGCTAAATAAATGTCAAGGCGGTCATGAGGAAAATGTAATAATTTATGCGGGCTACTCTGTCTAAACTTTGTATATATATGGTCAAATCTTTAAGTCCTGCTTTTGATAAGAGTCGATTTAGCAGTTAGAAAATTTGCTCAGGAATTTTTAGAAAGAACCCGACATAATTCATTGGATTCATGAATTTCCATATTTGTAATTGTCCATGTAAGGAATATTGAATCCAAACTAAGCCTTCACAGTAATGGTTACATTTATATACTTTTCAACGACAAAACTCCATCCTAATCTGTGTTCATGGCTCATATCCATGCATAACCCAATCCTGCTCTCTTCACATTGCTTCCTATATACTTTTCTTTGGTGTTGAAAAATGAAAAAAAGGTACTTTCTCACTTCAATCCTTAAGTAGTATCATAACGAAAAACATAGAACTAAATCCTATCTTTAATAATTAGAAAAATAATAACTGTTTTTATCCATTCACTTTACATCCCCATTATTATCCTGCCAAGTCACCCCCTCCCATAGTTTCTCCCCCTACCCCCCATTTGAGAGAGTGGGACCTGCTGGGTATCCACTTACCCTGGCACATCAAGCCTCTGAGAAGCTAGGCACATCTTCTCCCACCGAGGCCGGAAAAGGCAGCTCAGATAGAAGAATGTATCCAATGCACAGGGACCAGCTTTTGGGATAACCACTCCTCCAGATGTTTGGGACTCACACGAAGAACAAGCTGTACATCCACTACATCTGTGCAGGGAGGATGAGGTCCAACCTGTGTATGCTCTTTGGTTGGTGGTTCAGATTCTGAGAGTCCCAAAGATCCAAGTTAGTTGACTCTGTTGGTCTTCCTGTGGAGTTCCTATCCCCTTAGGGCCACGATCCTTCTTCCTACTCTTCTGTAAGAGTTAAGATTTAACATTTTTTCCTAGGGGGCAAATGAAAAGGTCAGTTTTTTGTCTTTCCTCCTTCCTTTGTAGTTCCCTCTCAGCTATATCCCATCTTCCTCCCTTCCTATGGTGGAGTGTTAAGCCTTATAACTATTTTATGTTTTAGGACTTGTTTTGCATTTTGGTTATGCACATCTACTGCCTAACCTTATTAAGTAACATTCTACTTTCATAATATATGTGCATTTTAATATGCTTTCTAGTGAGCTACTAATACAGTATTAGAGAGGTGACCTCTATGTTTCTCAGAATCAATTATTGTCTTTGAGGTATCTTAATTTATGTAAAGTTTACACTGTATGCTAACATTGTTAAAAAAATATCAGAAATACAAAGAAGGATGTTTCTGTATTGATAATTACAGGGAAATTGCTTGATGTTATCTGTTGAAAAGCATAGATTAATAAAAGTCTGCTTCCATGACAACAGTCAGGCCCCTTTGCTCTTACAGCTGCAGTTATAATTATAGGTTGCATTTATGCAACAGTAATCATTCACTTTTTACTAGCTATTTCCTCTACTGAATGCTTAAGGCAAAACATTTCCAGTCTGTAAAGGTGGACTGTCAGCTTAATACACATTAAATTTGAATGTCCCACTTACATATCACACCTTGACAATGAACACTAGAAAAGATGTCATTGAACTCAGTACAAATCACAATCTTGAACTAATCGAATCCTAAATGTCATAATTGTGCCAATGGAGCTTTGAGATCAAAATCTTTGGTCTAACAATAATTGAAGACATCTACAGCCATACCACCCTGAATGCGCCCGATCTCATCTGATCTTGGAAGCTAAGCAGGGTCGGGCCTGGTTAGTACTTGGATGGGAGACTGCTTGGGAATACCGGGTGCTGTAGGCTTAAAAACAAAACAATAACTAAAGACTAAAATAAAATCTTAAATTCTATAAAATTTTAAAATTTGCAGTCAATATAATAAAATACTTGGAGGCTAAATTTTAGGGAAAAGATCATCAGTTGTACCTTGCATAGACATTTTGAGTCAAGAAAAATGAACACTAGTAAAGCATATATTGCAGTGTCTCTGCAAGGGATTTTCTGGGAACACTAGTGTGTGGTTCTGGTTGAACAATAGTTTTCCTTTCAAATGGATAGAAATAGGACAGCAAGGAAGCTCAACAAACATTGGAAAGTCAGACAACATTAGGTCATTCCCTGGGATCCACATCATAGAACTATAGTGACCCCGACCTTCCCATGAGCGCTGTGACAAAGCACAGAAAATAAACAAATACATGCACACTTTTAAATGGAAAGAATAGGTTCCAAAGTGCTCAGACCACAACATTTCTCAAGTCCAAGAGTAAAGGATCTTCTTGAGATACAGAACAGGTAGCAACAACATCGGTGAAAATTACAAGCAATTCCCCTGCCCAGTTCTTTGAGCATGTTTTGTGCCTCCCCATACCAATCACTTTGCAGTAAAGCTACCTTCAAACAGTCCCTCCATCACAGAATAAAAGCTTCTTGGTCTCCCTGTGAACCAAATAAATATTGCCATGTGGTTCCCTCAATGTTCTAACACAACAATTAGATGGTGATATCTATGTGCTTAAGGATTGCCCTGTTGAAGAAGAATGCATTAAGCCACAACATACAACTCAAATACTCCTGTTTGTTTTGATTTGAGATAATGATGAATTTATTATTACCCTCCATTATTAGATACCATAGGAAATTTCCAAAAATACCTACACTGAAAATAGGTTATACATGTACAATCTGTGTTTTCATTCCTTCTGAAATTCTAAAACCCTTCCTTCACTTTTATGACTACTTATTTTATCATGATGGTAGACTTCAAAATACATTTAATAATTTGAAAACTTGAGCAGTGCCTTTGAGATACTGCTGTGTGATTACTCACTATCTACCTTTAATGATTTTTTTTTTTTTTTTTTTTTTTGGTTTTTTCGAGACAGGGTTTCTCTGTATAGCCCTGGCTGTCCTGGAACTCACTCTGTAGCCCAGGCTGGCCTTGAACTCAGAAATCCGCCTGCCTCTGCCCTGCCTCCCAAGTGCTGGAATTAAAGGCATGTGCCACCACTGCCCGGCTTTAAAGGTTTTTGTTTTGTTTTGTTTTTGTTTTGTTTTGTTTTGTTTTGTTTTGATTGTGAATGATTTTTAACATACCAATTTTTTTACACCCCTTACACTATTTTAAATTGTTAACATTTGTATTTTACTTTTTAAACAGTATTTAAACTGCACATTTCACTTTTGTGTTATTTGGAATTCCAGAGTCCTACCTAGGTCACTCTTAGAAGGATTGATGTTGTCTCAGGATTTTCCATGTGTGACTCTGTAAAGGCTCATAATTACAATGCCAAATTTAGGCTTAAAAATTGTATTGAAATTTCCCCCTTAAGTGGAAACACAAGCACACACACACACACACACACACACACACACACACACACACACACACATTGTAGGAATTACAATACTAAACAAGATTTCAGCTCTTTGTAGAACTATGTACAATGGTGACTCATGGTATATTTGATAGATCTCAGTTAATCAGGTAGTAAATCACAGTACTTCGGATAATAGCAATTACAGGATAAGGGTAGAAAATAGAAGTCATAGTTTACTTGTATTCAGGCATTTAGTGTTTTTTCTAGTTCTTCATGACTATTGTTCATTTGCTCATGCTTGCTGTACCCATGGTTACCTTTACATCTGAACATTCATACTTGCAAAAAGACTTATTATTACTTAGTTTATCACATAAGGTGGTCCATAGGACAGTCTGATGCATTTTACAGACTTATCAAGAAAATCATCCTTAAAGTGAACAACTATCTTTCAATGATTTTGTATTCTCAAAATTGTAGTCTGGAGAGGTTAGACTATATGTATCTTAATATTCCAGCATTTCAACTTTAGAGATAATAAAATTGAACATCAAGTCCTGTCAAGTCAAACTGTGTAGATGATACTAAAGTAAAGGTTAGCATGGATAGGTGTTGTCAGTGAGATTTTTAATCTTTCTCTGTGTGCATGTATGTGTGTGTGTGTGTGTGTGTGTGTGTGTACACAAAGTGGTAGTAAATACTGATAGGGAAATAGAATTTTAATATTGAATATTTCTAGTTAATGCAAAAAGCTTTTCAACACTATTGAGAACAATATTTTAATAAAAAATAAACCTTCTGCTCTTTTAGAATCTAATTTTTTTGAGTCACTCCTAATCTAGAATTGTTCTTTTGCTGTGAATATCCTGTTGTCTCACATGTTATCCTATCATCTAGACTAGGACTTGTTCCCTGCCCTCTTGGGCATCATATTGCTCTAGGTTGGCAATGGTTGACAAATATAGTACTTCTCTTAATTTGTAGTCATTTTCTCTCCCCATTTTTTACTGTTGGTCTGCCCATTATGATAACATTCAGTGGTCCTACCAAAATGGTTGCTAGAAACTGAACTGGGGTCCTCTACAGCAATAGTATGAATTCTTAACTCTTAGCCATCTCTCCATACTCCCCTCTTTCCATATCTAGATCCAGGAATTATATCATTTGCATAATGAGAATTGAGTATCTGTTGTTTAAGCCACTTGATCTATGGTATTTTGTTATTAGGGTTCTAGTCAACTAGTGCAGATTTCATATAATCTTGGCCATTATGCCTAGGTAGGAAAATGGTTCATATTCACATCTTTATAGCAAATATTTATGAAGAACTTTTATGCAGCAGGTTCCCATGTACTATTTCAAAAAAACAACACCCTTCCATCAAAACAAAAACAAAAATCAAAGAAGACAAAACAAAAAACAAGCCAAAATCAAATCAAAAGAATTGAAAACAAACAAACAAACAAAAAACAAGGAAGGAAGGAAGGAAGGAAGGAAGGAAGGAAGGAAGGAAGGAAGGAAGGAAGGAAGGAAGGAGGGAAGGACAGATGGACAGACAGGCAGACACACAGACAGACAGACAGACAGACAGACAGACAGACAGATAGATAGATAGATAGATAGATAGATAGATAGATAGAAGGAAGCAGTTTTGAATAAGATAAAAAAGGTGCACACATTTACTTCAGTGTGTCATCAGGGCTAAAACTAAGACAGACAGGCACACATGAACACAAATGAGTGTCATATCATTAGTAGAGTGAAAAGCATAGATTGAGTTGACCCTGGGGGCTTTCTGAAGAAGCAGACATGCACTGAGTCATTTAGCATAGTGCATTTAAGAAAATCTCTTATATTTATTGAATATTCTTAGAATACTGATTGCCATCTCTCAAACAATGCTTTCTGTTGATCATTATTTTACTTTTGATGCCTGACTGAGACATTGCTATAAATGTTGCTCTTATTTCCTCTGATGAAATGATAAGATGAAAGCTGTATCTAAGCTGTGCAGACACACAGCCCAGTCTGAGGCCAGAGCATTTCCTTCTCTGTTCTAACTATCCCTAGGCCCAGGCATGAAAGCTTCTAGCCTCCTTCACACAACCTAATCTTCCAAGATGACTGATTCAGTCTGGCTTCTTAACTGAATTGCTCTGCCTAGCTTCATACTAGTTTTGGCAATGTGTTCTATTCTTCTGGCCCCTTCTCATTCTCTGGCTCATTCTTTCTTCACCTGTGTCTAGCTTGTTCTCTCTCCAACCTGTGTCTGTAGAACTCTCTCAATAAAATTGTCATACACACCACACACCACACACCACATACCACACACTACTTCTTTTCTTTCTTTCTGCTCTTAAGTAGCCTCTCTGACTCTGCTGTTCTCATACAGTTTGGACATACCCTATCTCTGATACATTTTGTCAAATCTTTCTCTTCTCTTTCACTTTGTCTGTCCATCAATTAAACATCAGTAATTGAGAATGTGTTAGAATAATGTATAATCCTCTTTCTTCTTTTCTAAGATCAGCATACTTTCCTTTGGTAGTAAATGACCATCTTAGAGAATCTTCTGGTCATAATCCTTTTTTTTTTCCCCTTTGGGACTCTAATCTTAGTTTTAGTCTTATCGTGAGGGTTGAATCCCTTGTCTCTGTTGACATTTGCAGGCTGCCTTTCTGATCTCATATTCTACTGGTCACTTGTTTTTAGCATATTTTATTAATATGCAAACTACTGACCCTTTCAAAAGTCAAGTCCAGCGATATACATGAGTCAACTTCCCATTTGTTCTTAGTGTAACAACTTCTCCATATCTGACCTGTCTTTTTCATTTATTGATATACAATGGAAAACACACAATAGTTTCTGGGTGACTCTTTTGACTTGAAGTGTATGCAGTTTGTGAAGGATACTAGATTCTGGGCGATTGCTTGTAAAATGTCATTGCTATTACATATTTCCAAAGAGTAAGACTAACAATTCCATTTTTAGCTTGTGTTTCCTTGACAAGATCTTGGCTGTGAATTTACATGGCTTACCAGATGTACAAGAGACTCAGGAGAATCCTTAAGCAAAGTGCAAAAAAATATGTACATGGAATAGCTTTTGACATAGTAGATTGTCAGTATAGATTTGTGAAATTGCATCATGAATTATATCTTAAAGAATTATATCTATTACTCAGATTTACTTAATTGGCTAATGAATTTACATTATTTCATATAATGGCATTGAAGAACTTAGTTGTTTACTTGACATGTTATTAATGTAGAAAAATATATAGTGCAGAGCCAAGGGGTAGAGTGTGTACATAATGTACACAGGTCCTATATACTCCATCTACTGCACATAATAAATATACATTAATGATATTGTTGAGCACTTGCTTCATTCCAGTGTTTTAAATATTTTAAAATTTAGTTTCAAAACAACAATATGAGTTGTCTGCTTAGCTTTCTGTTGAAGGCATGATGGAGTCACAGCAGAGTGTTTAACATTATTCTTCTCCACTCATTTGATATCAGTACAGCCCATCCCTCCTGTCAAAAGTTGTTTCCAAGAACTAATCAGAACCTAAGTGTCTGCAGGCATTGCCTTCAGATCTTCAGCTCTTAGAGTATATTCTTCTCTATCTCCCTGTCTTCACTCACCTAGTACTTTCATCTAACTAGACCCTGATGTGTATACACACACACACACACACACACACACACACACACACACACACACAC
>JADRCC010234433.1:0-12240 GCA_019843855.1 Hylomyscus alleni
AAAAAAAAAAAAAAAAAAAAAAAAGACACAAGCTGGGGTGGGGTGGGAGAGAAGTGAGGATAGATCTATCTGGGGTAAGTTAGAGGGAGTAGTAGGAACCGAGAATATCAAATACATTGTACACATGTGTGAAATTCTCACAGAACAAATAGAAAACACTTTTAAAGTAGAACATTCCAATGAAAAGAGGGAACTTGAAGAAGGCTAGCAGTTATAGCCACTCAGGAAGGGATTCTGAGGCCCATTCAGACAGAGCCTGGAGGGCCTGGCCATCTGGCTGGTTTTATAGGCTATTCCTGCATGATTTAAGGCTGCCTATTCATTTGATATCCTATTTTTAAAGGGAACTAAAATTCAGAGATAAACTAAAAACGTAGCATCTCAGGGCATCACCAAACTGTGTTCCTAAGGAAGGTGGCCAGTATGGCTGCCTTTGTAAGGAGCAAATTTGATTTGTCAGGGTTAGGTTAGGGTTAGGGTTAGGGTTAGGGTTAGGGTTAGGGTTAGGGTTAGGGTTAGGGCTAGGGTTAGGGTTAGGGTTAGTGTTAAACTAGATAGTAATATATTCATGGTTCCCACCCCAATCCTTACAACTATCATACGAATTAATATAAATGTCATACACAACAGCCATGCTTTAGTTATGTTTATATTACTTGTATCTCATAATTACCTAGTAAGGGACAAGGTCAGTACTCTGATTGCTCTAGTTTAAATGGGTAAGTTCGGTGACTCACAGCAGACCTAAGGAATGTGCTGTGCTGTCATTTAATACAGTTGCTAACGGGTAATATGAACCAAAATAGGACACTTTAAACCAATCCCAATTTTTGAACATTTAGAAAAGTATACGAAGGCAAATATGCAAAAAGAGTCAAATTGTTTTCATAACAGGGAAAATAGAAGCAATCTACATATTCATCAGTAGATAAGTGAATTAAGGACTATCCAAGCAGTAGACTACAATGGAGCACTTACAGTAAGAGCAAAGGATACAGTATGATACAGTAGAATTAGGCCAGAACTTATCCTTGTCTAGGAGCAAAGGTATGGAGAGAAGTGGAATTAGCCTGCTCTTCACAATGAGGCTCTTGGCCTGGGCAGAAGCGCTTCTCTGTCCTTTCCATTCCAGACCCACACCCTCTACCCTTAAACTGTGTATGAGCAAATAACTGACTTTGTGTTAGTTTAAGTTCACTTTAATTAATTTAAATTTAATCACCTAACCAGAGGCTACCCTGTTGGACATCCTATGGTGAGACAGACATATAGATATTTCACGTGTTACTTTACAAGCAGAAAAACAGGTGAAAATCAACACAAACACCATGAACAATGAAAAGCTATCTGCCCACATCTAGAGGACAGCCAGAAGATAGAGAAGAGATTTAGTCAACAGAAATTTCACTAAAGATGCTGCTGTGCAGGGAGCAGGGTGTGGCTTATGCATGTGGTTTCCATACCGTGCATGGCTGTGCTCCTTGGAAAGTTTCCTAGATACCAGTCCACACGCCCACAAACAAACGGGGGCATGCCAAGAAAGCACCGTCTTCAGTGTCAGCTCCCCAGAACAAGAGGAGGAAGGGAGGATCATGGGAGAGAGCAGAGAGGAGAAGCTGGAAAACTGAAGGCAGGGTCCTTTTTCCTGAAAGGGTAATAAATTATTCAGCTCCCAGAGTGGATGTGTAGTAATTAGGAAGCCTGTGTTTTCTGCTAACCAGCTTTGATTATGGCAAAATGGATGAAGCAACGACATACCATATTTTTTTCATGTAGCAGCCAGCCTAAAAGACAGTCTTGAGAATCATGCAAACCAGCTAACAACTAATGTGATTTTAGACCTACCCAAAGCATGGGGTGGGGGCTGGGCTGTCTGTTACAGTGTTTCCCGGGTCTGATCTGTTTGCAGATATGAAGCCTTTCTCGGTCAGATGAGGTTTTTCATTACCAGATTGTCAAGACAGCTGAGAAAGAAAAATAAACTCTCTCTCTTTTCATTTGTGGTTTTTCTCAGCTTGGGCTGTTAGTAAGGAAACATAGTAATACTTTATTAGAGGTTCGGGACTCTGAAGCTGGGAGCATGGCTCAGTTATTCCTGCCTTTGTCTGGCGTAAACAAGGCTCCAAATTCAGTCTCCAGTATCTGGGAAAAGAAAGAAAGAACAGGGGAAGGACAGTATAGAAGGGGAGGAAAGGAAGGAAAAAGAAAGAGGAAAGAGGACAGGAAGGGCAAATAACGGGAGGGATGGCTCAGTCCGTAAAACATTTGCCTTAGAAGCATGGGGGGGTCTTCCAGCACTTGGGAGGCAGAGGCAGGCGGATTTCTGAGTTCGAGGCCAGCCTGGTCTAGTGAGTACCAGGACAGTCAGGGCTACATAGAGAAACCCTGTCTCGAAAAACCAAAAAAAAAAAAAAGAAGAAGAAGAAGAAGAAGAAGAAGCATGGGGTCTTGAGCATGCACAGGAAATTACACAGAGTCCAGAGCAGGGTATCTAGTGTTCTGCTCTGATGCTCTGCCTTATTCCCTTGAGGTAGGGTCTCCCAGTGAATCTGGAGCTAGACCTAATGACCCTGATGACCCCGGCCTCCATACAGACTGCTGAAATTACAGGCGCACACGCATGAGCCTATCTAGCTTCTTACATGGGTTCTGGCAATTTGAAAGTAGGTCCTCGATATTTGTAGAGCTAAGCTCTCTTACCTACTGAGCTATCTCCCTACCTCAAACTACATCATTCTAACTAAAATAAAACAAAACAAAACAAACAAGAAAACCATAAAGGAACTTCTCAATTTCACTTCTTAGAGGGAAAACAAAACGTTTATGGAGAGAGAAAACATTTGCAAAGTGGAATTTGTTATATGGAAATAATGTTTTAGGTACTAACATTAAAAATTGCGTTATCATTAATCCTGAGGAAGACTTAGAGACAACCAGTATCATGTACAGGAGTCTCTGTGAGAACAAACATTGAGGCAGAACGCAGTGTTTTGTGGGTTTTCTTTTTATCTTGATGGGAAATCAGGTTTATTTCTATCATATTCTATTGACTACAGTTTCAAACAACAAACAGTCTGCTTCTTTTAAGCATGACTAAGGATAATTTTGGTTTTTTTTAGAATCTAACAGTAAATTATAAAACATTCTAACTATGGCTGGTAGCATTTACAGTCACCACTAATCTAGCACACATATCCACACACCCACTTATTAACTACAGTCACAGGAGTGGCAGCAGTGTTTTGGCTGGGGAACGGTCATAATTAGATTTATTAAGATTTATGTGATCTTTAAGGAATTTCAGAGTTCTGCACAATGGTCCTACTCAGTTTTAACAACAGCTTTCCAAGTAAAGTATTTTCAACTAAGGAAATTGAGTCACAAAAGTTATTGTACTGTTCGGTGTCTAATTTCTAGTATGTAATAGAGACCAGACCAGAAGAACCAGGCCTGCATCTGCATATGCAGGTATTTCCACTCATCCTTGCTCTTGGTCACCTGACACTCGGGATGACAGGAGACCGGAAATCACAACCCACTGACTGAAGAATCCCTGTTTTAGCTTGTGAACTGTTGAGATTAATCGGTGAGTCTTATGATCCCGGGATGCTTCTGAAATCTCTGAGGTGGCTTGTCCTAAATGAGATATCATCTAGGAAGCAGGCTGGGACATCCCAGCATACACTGAACACTCTACAAGACAATTGCTGGCTTTCAAAATACCCTCCATTGCCATAGCAGTCACAGCGCTCATGCTTGGCACCTGACATTTAGGGCTGGGGACGTGGCTCAGTTAGTAATATGCTTTCCTAGCATTCACAATCTCCTGTGCTCCATCCACACTTTGCATAAGTTGGAGGTAGCAGGACCTGTGTAGGATCCTACCACTTGGGGGGAGGGTGGGGGCAGTAGGATCAGAATTTCAGGGCCATCCAAAGCTAAATAAATTCAAAATTCAAAGCCACCTGGGGATGCATTGAGACCTTGTCCTAAAGACCAAAAACAAACAACACAAAAAAGAAAAAAGCAAAGGAAGACACCATGGTATTTACGTAAATGTTCTTTCAGAAGCTGTTGAGTGATAGGAGCAGAGGTGAAGAGGACACAACATCTGTCCCAACACCTGGAGTAACTGGGACCAGCAGGAACCAGGCACATGGGAACTCTGCCAGCCCAGTGGTGCAGGTTCCTTCCTCTCTGTCTGGGCCGGTGCCCTGAGCAGACATTGGGCACAAACTCTGCAGCAGGTCCCATGATACCCAGAGAAAGTTCTACTCTCAGGTGCTCTAAAGGGCACAGGATCATAGGATCCCAGAATCACAGGATCCCAGGATCACAGAGACAGCTTGACTCTGAGGAGTTCTGACACAATCAGGATCACAGGAAGGACAGGTCCCAGTTAGATTTAGCCAGGGAAGGTAGCACTAGAGATAACCAGATGGAGGGCTGCAAGTATAAGAAAATAAACAACAGAAACCAAGGTTACTTGGCATCGTCAGAACCCAATTCTCCCACCATACCAAGTCCTGAACACACCATCATACTAGAAAAGCAAGATTCAGATCTAAAATCACTTCTCATGATGATGATACAGCACTTTAAGAAGGATATAAATAACTCCCTCAAAGATATATAGGAGAACACAGATAAGCAACTAGAAGCCCTTAAAGAGAAAACACAAAAATCCCTTAAAGAACTACAGGAAAACACAATCAAACAGGTGAAGGAAGTGAACAAAACCATCCCGGATCTAAAATTGGAAATAGAAACAATAAAGAAATCACAAAGGGAGACAACCCTGGAGTTAGAAAACCTAGGAAAGAGATCAGGAGTCATAGATGCAAGCGTCACCAACAGAATACAAGAGATAGAAGAGAGAATCTCAGGAGCAGAAGACGCCATAGAAATCATTGACACAACAGTCAAAGAAAATGCAAAAAGCAAAAAGCTCCTAACCCAAAACATCCAAGAAATCCAGGACACAATGAGAAGACCAAACCTAAGGATAATAGGTATAGAAGAGAGTGAAGAGTCCCAACTTAAAGGACCAGTAAATATCTTCAACAAAATTATAGACGAAAACTTCCCTAACCTAAAAAAAGAGATGCCCATGAACATACAAGAAGCCTACAGAACTCCAAATAGACTGGACCAGAAAAGAAATTCCTCTTGTCACATAATAATCAAAACACCAAATGCACTAAACAAGAAAAAATATTAAAAGCAGTAAGGGAAAAAGGTCAAGTAACATATAAAGGCAGGCCTATCAGAAGTACACCAGACTTCTCACTAGAGACTATGAAAGCTAAAAGATCCTGGGAAGATGTCCTACAGACTCTAAAAGAACACAAGTGCTAGCCCAGGCTACTATACCCAGCAAAACTCTCAATTGCCAAAGATGGAGAAAACAAGATATTCCATGACAAAACCAAATCTGCACAATATCTTTCCACAAATCCAGCCCTACAAAGAATAATAGATGGAAAACTCCAACACAAGCAGGGAAACTACATCCTAGAAAAAAGCAAGAAAGTAATCTTCCAAAAAACTCAAAAGAAGATAGCCACACAACATAATTCAACCTCTAACAACAAAATTGACAGGAAGTAGCAATGACTTTTCCTTAATATCTCTTAACATCAATAGACTCAATTCCCCAATAAAAAGACATAGACTAACAGACTGGATACGTAAACAGGACCCAGCATTTTGCTGCATACAGGAAACACACCTCAGTGATAAAGACAGACACTACCTCAGAGTAAAAGGTTGGAAAACAACCTTCCAAGCAAATGGTCCCAAGAAACAAGCCGGAGTAGGCATTCTAATATCGAATAAAATCAACCTTCGCCCTACACTTTCAAAAGAGATAAGGAAGGACACTTCATACTGATCAAAGAAAAAATCTACCAAGATGAACTCTCAATTCTGAACATCTATGCTCCAAATGCAAGGGCACTCACATTCATAAAAGAAACTTTACTAAAGCTCAAAGCACACATCACACCCACACAATACTAGTAGGAGACTTAAACATCCCACTCTCATCAATGGACAGATCATGGAAACAGAAACTAAACAGAGACACAGTGAGACTAACAGAAGTTATGAACCAAATGGATCTAACAGATATTTATAGGACATTTCATCTTAAAGCAAAAGAATATACCTTCTTCTTAGCACCTCATGGTACCTTCTCCAAAACTGACCATATAACCAGTCACAAAACAGGCCTCAACAGATACAACAAGATTGAAATAATCCCATGAACCCTATCAGATCACCATGGACTAAGGTTGCTCTTACATACTAACCAAAACAATGGAAATCACACATATACATGGAAGCTGAACAAAGCTCTACTCAGTGATAACTTAGTCTAGGAAGAAATAAAGAAAAAATTAAAGGTTTTTTAGAATTTAATGAAAATGAAGACACATCATACCAAAACTTATGGGATACAATGAAAACAGTGGTAAGAGGAAAACTCATAGCTCTAAGTGCCTCCAAAAAGAAACTGAAGAGAACTTACACTAGCAGCTTGACAGCATACCTGAAAGCTCTAGAACAAAAAGAAGCAAATACACCCAAGAGAAGTAGATGACAGGAAACAATCAAACTCAGGGCTGAAATCAACCACATAGAAACAAAAAGAACTATGCAAAGAATCAACAAAACCAGGAACTGGTTCTTTGAAAAAAATCAACAAGATAGATAAACCCTTAGCCAGACTAACCAGAGGGCACAGAGACATATCCAAATTAATAAAATCAGAAAAGGAAAAAAAAAATAAAATAAAATAAAATCAGAAAAGGGAGAAATAACAACAAAATATATCTTAAAATAATTATTCTGTTTGTTGAATATTAACAATTGAAAGTATTAAAATCATGTTCTACAAAAATAAAAAATCTCAACAGTATAATTGCCTAAGCATGATTAGCCAAATGATAATCCTAATTAATATACCAGTGGATCATGAAAATTTCAGGACACAAACCTAGATGAAAAGTTTTAGGCAATTAATGACTATTGAGAATGGAAGAATCAATCTTATTTGAGGATGAGTGTCTTGATATGTTATCCAATCAGTCCCTAAACATATGTGTGTGTGTGCGTGTGTGTGTGTGTGTGTGTGTGTATGTGTGTGCATGTGTGTGTGTGTGTGTATGCACTCATTCAAAAATTATTGAAGAGTGACTGCTAAAATTAAAAATAAATTAAATAAATAAAATTTATTTCAGGGGAAAAATAATGATAATAATAATAATGATGATGAAGGAGGAGGAAAAGGAGGAGGAGAAGGAGAAAAAGAGGAAGGAGAAGAAAGCAGCAGCAGCGGCGGCAATGGCGGCGGCGGCTCATAGTATTGCTGCTGGCTAACCCCATAACTTCATCTGATCTGTTGACATTTTTCTCCCTTGAAAGATGACCCTTGGTCCTGGACTTCATTAATCAAACTGACAGTGCCTTTGCATTCCTTTCCTGCTTCTCCTCAGAGCTCTCCATTCTACAGTGGGCACAGTGGGCACGCAAGTGTCTCCTGGTACCTGCTGTAACCTTTTTTAGTCACTGTGCAGCTGCTGGGAAATGATATGTGTTAGCCTCCTCTCACGCTGTCTTGGTCTACAGAGAATGGATATGTGACTGTTAAGGCCGCTGACTGGCTTAGGGCAGTTTTAGAGTCAGAGACCCACTTCCTTTCTAACAGTAAGGTCTTAGTTCATGAACTGAACTGATAGGGACTTTCAGAGAGCTTTAAGATTCAACTGGGTCCAAACTTTGGATTACATTAACTCGGATCTAGGCCTAGGGGCATAGCTCTGTGGTAGAACACTTACCTGGCAGGTTTGAACTCTGGATTTGAATCCCAGGGCTGCAAAAAGGCTATTTAACTGAAACCACAAACAACAATGAGAAACTTTGAAATCTGTTGTCTATGGTGAAATTTAACTAAAAAAGCAACACTACATTGTTTTAAAACTGTCAAATTCTGATCTGAGTTCAAACCACCAAAATTCAGCGTACACTGGCCAACTCCTAACTCCTAAATTTCTGGGAATGATTTCTAATTTAATAGTGCTTATGAATATATTTTATTATTTCTCTGAAATACGATTTAGAAGTTATGGTTTCCATGGTGTGCTAATGTCATTTATAGGAAGAGAAGAAGGAAAGTCTTAAGATGATTATGTGGGAACTGAGTCATTCGGAGTACAGAAAAAAGCATTTGCGATTTTATACAAAGAAATAAGAGTACTTACTTGACTCTAAAAAGCTTTAAGAGTTGCATGGGAAGGTTAGAGAGTGGTGTAAGAAAAAGCAAATAAGGAACCCAGGTCCTCAGACAGTGGTAGCGCGGGCCTTGAACAGTGTGGACAGAGGCAGGGAGGCTTTTGTGGAAGCTGAAGCCTCTGTGTGACTGCCGGATTAGAGATGGATATGAGGCATGTCTCCATGCCTGCACGATCCATTCTGCAGTGCCTGCTTGCTGTCATTATGTAAGGAAAAGAATATGAACATCTTAAACATGCTTCTGTTTGAAGGAGGAGTCCTTTGGGACATCTCCAGCTACTCTATAACAATGTTAAGAAAATGACATATCAAACAAAAGAATTTAGGTTTGATGAAGAATAAAACGCACTGCATTGGCTTTTTCAAATTAAAGGCAGAAGCCATAAAATGCTGTTGCATAAGCACACAGCAAATGCATAGTCTTTATAAACTTTTACGTTCTGAGCTTTAATAAATTTGTTCTAGCAACCTGAAAAATAGCCATGGGCTTGTTCTTTAGAAGATGCATTGAATTTTAGGAAAGCCACATTAAATGGTTATGAAATATTTATTCCTACTTATGTATAGTCTTGTGACAGACAAAAATATATAGCTGCCCAGAGAACTGTAGGAAAAGCTAAACCAATGTTTTTGAAACCAATCCCCTCCCCCACTGCCACAGAAAATGACAAAGCAGATGTCTACCAGCTTTGAGAAGAGGCTCTGCTGGGTTGGTGAGTATAGAAACCTTGTATTTCTCTGTACAACACAGGGCACAGGAAATCCCAGCTTCAACGTCTCACCACATTTTCTTAGCTTCTGAGGTAAACTATTCTCAGTGATGACAAAATGGTTTACCTCTAAATATTCACAATTTTAAAACTGCAAACAGAGCTTTTATGGTCAGTACTTCTCCTCTAAATCATTTCCCTAAAGTGCAAAGGGGCGGGGTCTAGAAGAAACTGAAGGAACACTAACAGTCAGCTGTCCAGGAGTGAGAATAACTCCAGCTCAGGAAGTCCTCTTAGCCATCACAACGGTACGAGTATTGGTCTATTCAATCAAGAAAATAATCAGGGGAAATGAGCTGAAAGCTAATTGTTTTCCCCAATCTTATTTCAAAGACATAAGTATCTAGGGAGGAATATAGCTACAGAGAGGAAAGAGAGACCCATCCCTGCCGGCACAGAGGGAGTGCTCTGTTCATGACCTTGCAACAGCAGACAACTCAAGAGAATGTAGGGGAACTCCCACAGAGTCTCATCTGCTTGGCCTGAAAGATGGCCTCATGAGTAGGCACTTCATCTGCCACAAAAAGGATATGTAGCATAGAGGCCGTGGTAGTTCTACAGGGAGAGGGGAAGCTCTTCTGAAGCATGGGTTTCTGAAGGGCCCTGGCTTGTCAGAGGTAGCAGAATAGAAAAGTTAGAAGAAACATCAGGCCAGCTGGGTGTAGACTTTGAAGACATTTCAGAGAGTGAATTCATGCTTCTCTACTTTATGAGACAGGAACATTGGAAGCTAGGGGAGGTAAGATCTGTAGTTAAGATATTTCTTAAAACAACACTTCTCTCTGGGTTGCTTTGAAAAAGAAGCACAGACAGGTACAGAAAAGCAACCACCTTCATTGGTGTTTGAAGAGCTAGAGAGAATGAAAAGCTGTCTTTTCATTGAGCCACTGAGGCCTGGCTCTCATCATTTTGGAGGTGGGTTCCGTCAGCAGGGGCAGTACCCATTCCCTCTGTAGCAGTAAAGGGTTGCAAGGAGGCCATTGGCAACACCATTATTTGATGATCCCTGCGTGAGCTTTGACAGAAATTCCGTTTCTGAATCAAAGAGGAAATCATAAGAAGCACCAGTTTTCTCCTCGTGAACTAAGGCTCCTGGGGGTGCGGGCCCTTTTCTTCTTCCCGCTTTTCACAGAGTAGAGTATAATGCTCTTCATGCTGTATTTCATGCATTCCCTTTTTCCATTTAGTGATGTGTTTGGCAAACATTTCTTATTTACATAATGATAAGCCACAGAAGCACATACACCAGACTCTGCTGATAATAACCAGGAACACACAGGAGGCTTCACTTTTCTATTTCCGCACAGAAAGAAAAATTACTCAGCAAGATACTGATGGGGGTGGCAGAAGCTAGTTCCCTCCAATTCCCTGCTTGGTCCAGATGGTTATTCAGTGTGATGGGCTTTTTGTTTGATAGTTTTTGTGTTTTGTTTTCCTTTCTTCTCTTCCTGTCCAAGTCCAGCCACGGGGGCACTTAACAGCCTTGTAAGCAGCTCATCTCTCTCTCTCCTGTCCAAATCACCCTGTACAACCCTGTAAACCCATACTAAGAATGAGGATTGTTTTTTTTTTTTACATTTTTAATCTACATTTTACCTTTATAGATACTTTTGTGATGATTCTATCAAGCCCACACTTCATTGAGACGGTTTAGTTTTCATGGTCTTCCCAATGTGATGCCTCAAGCCCAAGCTCAGTAATATAACATCCTCTCTATAGCGTAGAAAACGCCTCTCTTTCAGATGTGGTGTTCTTTGTTCAGACCATCTCCATCTCTTGAACAAAGTGTCTCTATAAGACTATGTGTGTGTGTGTGTGTGTGTGTGTGTGGTACGCAACACAGCTTCATAGCTTCAAAATGAGCCATTCATATGTAACATGGATGGCTACAAGTGAGCTGGCTCTTGTCTGGACCCATGTGTAAGATGATTTCCACACCAATAAATAAGAGAAAAATGGAAGCTCTCTCCTTTTCTCTTTGAAAAGTTAAAAATAATAATATAAATAATATATGGCTATATATTCTAACCAAAAAAGGGTAATGTCTACATGTTTCTGACCTTTCCACTTCTGTTTCTCCTAACTTTATGGGATGTCCTAGTGAAAGATACTACCACTGTGATGAAAGACCATGACAAAACTAGTTGAAAAGGCAAGTTTATCTGGCTTACATTTTCACATCACAGTCCATCATTAAAGAACTCGGGATAGGAACTCAAACAGGGCAGGAACCTGGAGATAGGATCTGCCAAAGAAGCCATGGACGAGTACTGCTTACTTGCTTGCTCCTCATGGCTTGCTCAGTTTGCATTCTTAGCAAGGACCACCAGCCCAAAGATGACACCACTCACAATAGAAAGGATCCTCCTCCATCAATCACGTAACTCAAAAGTTTCATTTCAGTGTTGCCAGTCTCTTGTTAATCACAGCTGACTCTTCAGCTCCAGGTAACCAAATTCTTAAGAGATTCTTAACTCAAATGGCCCAGTACAGTCTTTGCTTCCCTCTGAAACATCAAGAGTCAGGCCTCCATCATCTGCACTACTCTCAAAATTCTTATCATCCAAGCTCCCACAGAACATCCCACTGAGCTCTCAATGCTCAATGACTTTTCTACCCCAAAATTCCTCCCACAATCTTCCCAAATACATGGTCACATCTGTTACAGCAATGCCAACTTCTGCTATGAGCTTCTGTCCACTGTGATAAAACACTACCACAACCAAAAGCAAGTTGGGACAAAGGGGAAATTATTTGGTTTATACTTCCATATTATAGTCCACCATCAAAGGAAGTCAGGACAGAAACTCAAACAGAGGGAGAACCTAGAGGCAGGAGCTGATGCAGAGGCCATGGATGGGTGCTGCTTACTGGCTTGTTCCTCATGGTTTGCTCAGCCTACTTTCTTATAGAACCCAGGACTACCAGCCTAGAGATGGATAGCACCCATGATAGGATAGGCCCTCCACATCACTCATGACTATAGTTTGTGTCAAATTGACGTAAGACTAGTCAGGTCACCTAAAAAAAAAATTAAAAACAAAAACTGAAAAAAAAAAACTAATAAATGAGTCATATGGGAACCATTTCTCCTTGAAATAGTGACTTTAAATCCACAGCTGTGTTGCTGGGAGAAGGAAAAAAAAAACACCAAAAAGCAAGAGATGCACGAACT
>JADRCC010234453.1:0-18131 GCA_019843855.1 Hylomyscus alleni
CTGTAGAGGACAGGTCAGTTCCCGAGTCTGAAACTGTCACCTCCGAACTTGTCAGACTTATTTCGCTGTCTGATCCTCCTTCTGCTCATTTTTCTCATTTTCATTCATAATGTCTATAACCATCCCCCAAAGGCAGAGGGGAAATCCATCTACCTTATTATTTATGAGAGCCTTTCCTATTTTCTCCCAAGATTTCTTAGTAATATTGGTTAGACCTTCTAACCAAGGACAGTGAGCTTCTATCTGCTCTGACAGTTCTGCCAATGCTTTTTTTGTAACTCTAACTCCTTTGGTCTTGAGTAGCTTGTCTGCACTCTGGATAGCTACCTTTGAAATGGTTGCCCCCATTATCCACTGTTGAAAAATCCCTAGGTTGACTAGAGTACCAGGTCTGTACTTCTCCGACCTAGTCCCCGCAGCCTTCCTACACAGATTTCCTGGCCAACGTTAGCCTTAGTTTCTCACCGTGTGGAGATGGCCACGTCTGTTCCCTTGGTTCCTGTTTTCTTTTATACAAAGCTCTGTATCCGACAGTGTGGTCTTTAGTCCATTTCTCTTGCGTCCGAGCCTCGCATCCCAGGTGCCATTCTGTAGAATCCTGCCAGTGGATCTACTCGGGTCCGTGTGTTTCTTCAGACTGGAAGTTGGAGTAAACCTGTGGAAACAAACAGGCAGAAAACAAGACACAGAGGGACGCCAAGTAAATGTATCAAAGCGACCTTTACTTTGTGGTGAAATGAGTTTTTATATCCAGGCACCAAAGTGAAACCACAATATCTGAACATAATATGCATAACGTAAATACAACAGCAGACGTGGAGACACCAGGTTCTCAGTGGTATCATATCTCAGGCAGGGACATTGTTTACAGTAAGCAATGTCCTCAAACAGGAGGCTTAGCAGAAGCTAGGTGTAAGTCCATCTTTCGGTTCCAGGAGGAGCTGCAGTGTTTGTGGTCTTGTACCACAGGTGGCCAGCTTCAGTCCCAGGTGTAACCTCCACTTTCGGAGCTCAGGCATTTGCTTCTCCATATATACTCAGTGTTAGAGAAATAGCTACAAGGTTGCTACTATATAGTGATTTCCTTATATCCATCCATGTCCATCATATTAACTCTTTATAGAATATCCAACTAAAGAGAAATATTTCAGTGAATGTATCAGCAATATTTTTTTCTTTTGAGACAGGGTTTCCCTGTGTAGCCCTGGCTGTCCTGGACCTCACTCTGTAGACCAGGCTGGCCTCGAACTCAGAAATCCACCTGCCTCTGCCTCCCAAGTGCTGGGATTAAAGGCATGTGCCACCACTGCCTGGCCAGTAACAATTAAAAGTACTGGGCTGGAGAGATGGCTGAGCGGGTAAGAGCACTAACTGTTCTTCTGAAGGTCCTGAGTTCAAATCCCAGAAACCACATGGTGGCTCACAACCACCCGTAATGAGATCTGACGCCCTCCTCTGGTGTGCCTGAAGACAGCTACAGTGTACTTATGTATAATAAAAAATAAAATAAAATAAAATAAAATAAAAGTACCTAAAACAGCGATAAAATGTGTGAATAGATGTTATGATTCATTTGTGAAAAGTTGATTCACTGTTGCTTTGATTTGCATTTCCTTAATGACTAAAAATGTTGAAGACTTCTCTTATATATTTAATTGATTATTTGCTTGTTTTCTTTTGAGTTCTCTTAAAGATCACTGCAATTTATTGATTGAATGATCTATATTGTGGGTGTTTATTTGGAGGAGAATCATTATAGAGTTTAGATATTAGGCCCTTTTCAGATACGTAGCTGGGAAGATTTTTCTTCTATACTCCAGGCCTCCATTCCATTCTGCAGTTTGTTTCCATCACTGTCCGGTGGCTTCTTGCATTTTCACTTATTTCTATTTGTCATTCTAGGTATTGGCTTCTGACCTACTGAAATCCTTTTCAGAAAATATTGTCACAGCTATAATAGGGAATGTTTTAATTGTGTTTCCTTTTAGGTTTTTTAAATTTAAAATTTTAAATTAAAGTGTTGAATTGTTTTTTTTGGTATAGGATGAAAGATGATGATGTGCCTTCATTTTTTCTTTAATGTGGAAATGACCAGATTCTACAGATACCTACAGAAGAGGATGTATTATTCAATGTAGGTTTTTGGCATAATTGTAAAAAAATATGTGGGCGATTCTTGTTTTAATAGAGATTATACTAATGAGTCTTTTGTATAGAATTCAGTGTTGTGGATTTTAACAATATTAATTCTTCTAATTTATGAACATGAAATATCTTCCAATTTATGAGTGGAGTCTTTAGTCTCCTTATTATGTGTTGTATGTTTAACAATGTCACGGTCTTTCACAACCTTAGTTTCGTTAGTATGTATTTTTTTTTTTTTTTACTTTCTCTAACCCTTAAAGCCAGATTTTTATTAATTAATTTTTTACACTACATATTTCCCTCTCCTGTCTACCCTGTGAATGTTCCACATCTCATACATTCTCCCCACCCCCTGTCTCCACAAAGATGTCCCCACCCCCCAACCCACCTGACCTCTAAACTTCCTGGGGCCTCCAGTCTCTTGAGGGTTAGGCACATCATCTCTGAATGAACACAGACCTGGCAGTCCTCTGCTGTATGTGTGTGTGGGGGGGCTCATATCAACTGGTGGTCCAGTGTTTGAGAGATCTTGGGGGTTCAGATCAATTGAGACTGCTGGTCCTACAGGGTAACCCTCTTCCTCAGCTTCTTTCAGCCTTCCCTAATTCAACAACACAGGTCAGCTGCTTCTGTCCATTGGTTGGCTGCAATTGTCTGCATCTGACTCTTTCAGCTCCTTGTTGGGTCTTCCAGAGTACAGTCATGCTAGGTCCCTTTTTGTGAGTACTCCATAGCCTTAGTAATAGTGTCAGGCCTTGGGACCTCCCCTTCAGCTGGTTCCCACTTTGAGCCTGTCTCTGGACCTTCTTTTCCTCAGGCTCCTCTCCATTTCCATCCCTGTAATTCTTTCAGACAGGAACAATTATGGGTCAGAGTTGTGACTGTGGAATGGCCTCCCCTCCCTCATTTGATGCCTTGTATTCCTGCTGTAGTTGTGTTCTACAAGTTTCCTCTCCTTACTGTCAGGCATTTCATCTAAGGTCCCCCCCCCTTTGAGTCCTGAGCTCATCTCCCAAATTTCTGGTGCATTCTGTAGTGTCCCCCCAACCTCCTTCCTCCCAAGGTTGCCTGTTTCCATTTTTTCTGCTGAAGCCCTTTTCCCTGACCCAGTACCAGATCAGGTTCCCCTGTACCCCTCCCACTACTCCCCCTCCACTTTCCCTCCCAGGTCCCTCCCTCCCTTCCTTCCACTTGTGATTGCTTTCCTCTCCCTGCCAAGTGGGACTGAGGCATCCTCACATGGGCCCTTCAGCTTGTTGACCTATTTGAGTTCTATGGGCTGTATCTTGGGTATTCTGTACTTTGTTTTTAGCTAATATCCACTTATTATAGAGTACATACCATGCATATCCTTTTGGGTCTAAGTTACCTCACTCAGAATGATATTTTCTAGTTCTATTTCACTTCAAAACTCAGGATGTCGTCATTCTTAATAGCTGAGTAGTATTTCATTGTGTAAATGAACCACATTTTCTATATCCATTCTTCTGTCATGGGACATCTGGGTTGTTTCCAGCTTCTGGCTATCACAAATAAGGCCTCTATGAACATGTGCTTCTGTGGCATGGTGGGACATCTTTTGAGTATATTCCCAAGAGTGGTATAGCTGGGTCTTTAGGTAGATCTACTTATAATTTTCTGAGGAACATCCAGATTGATTTCCAGAGTGCTTGTACCATTTTGCAATCCTGCCAGCAATGGAGGAGTGTTCCTCTTTCTACACATCTTTGCTGACATATGTTGTCACCTGAGGATTTGATCTTAGCCATTCTGATTGGAGTAAGTTGGAATCTCAGCGTCTTTTTGATTTGCATTTTTCTGATTACTAAGGACTGAACATTTCTTTAGGTGCTTCTCAGCCATTCGAGATTCCTCAGTTCTGAGATCTCAGTTTAGTTCTATACTTCATTTTTTGATTGGGTTGTTTTGTTTTTTGGTGATTAACTTCTTGAGTTCTTTATGTATTTTGGATACTAGCCCTCTATCAGATGTGGGGTTAGTGAAGATTTCCCAATCTGTAGGTTGCCGATTTGTCTTATTGAGTAAATCTTGTGCCTTACAGAAGCTTTCCAGTCTAATTAGGTCTCATTTATCAATTCTTGATCTTAAAGCATGAGCCACTGGAGTTCAGTTTAGGAAAATTTCCCCTGTGCCAATGACTTCAAGGCTCTTTCCCAATTTTTCTTCTATTAGATTCAGTGTATCTGGTTTTATGTTGAGTTCCTTGATCCACTTGGACTCTAGCTTTGTGCAGGGTGAAAAATTTGGGCCTATTTTCATTTTTCTACATAGAGACAGCCAGGTTGACCAGCACTAATTATGAAGGTACTTTCTTCTTTTCCATTGTATATTTTTGGCACCTTTATCAAAGATCAAGTGATCATAAGTATGTAGTTTTATTTCTGGGTCTTTAATTTTATTCCATTGATCAATGTGTCTGTCTCTGTACCAATACCATTCAATTTTTATCACTATTGCTCTATAGTAAAGTTTGAGGTCAGGAATGGTGATCCCCCCAGCTATCCTTTTATTGTTAAGAATTGTTTTCAATATTCTAGGATTTTGGCCTTTCTAGATGAATTTGAGAATTGCTCTTTCTATGCTTTTGATGAAGAATTGTGTAGGGATTTTGATGGGGATTGAATTGAATCTATAGATTGCCTTTGGTAGGGTGGCCATTTTTACTATGTTAATTCTGCCAATCCATGAGCATGGGAGATCTCTCCATTTTCTGAGATCCTCCTCAATTTCTTTCTCGGGAGACTTGAAGTTATTGTCATATATGTCTTTCACTTGTTTGGTTAGAGTTATTATACTATTTGTGGCTATTGTGAAGGGAGTTATTTCCCCAATTTCTTTCTCAGCCTGTTTATCATTTGAATAAAGGAAGGCTACTGATTTATTTGAGTTTATTTTATATCCGATCACTTTGGTGAAGTTGTTTTTTCAGCTGGAGAAGTTCTCTGGTAGAATTTTTAGGGTTGCTTATGTATACAATCATATCATCTGCAAATAGTGATACCTTTATTTCTTCTTTACAAATTTGTATCCCCTTGATCTCTTTTTGTTGTCTTATTGTTCTAGCTCATACTTCAGGTACTATTGTGAATAGATATGGGGAGAGTGGGCATCTTTTTCTTGTCTTGGATTTCAGTGGGATTGCTTCAAGTATGTCTCCATTTAATTTGATATTGGCTGTTGGTTTGCAGTAATTTGCTTTTATTATGCTTAAGTATGGGCCTTGAATTCCTGATCTCTCCAATACTTTTAACATGAAGGAGTGTAATATTTTGTCAAATGCTTTTTCTGCATCTAAGGAGATGATCATGTGATTTTTTTCCTTTGAGTTTGTTTATATAGTGGATTAAGTTAATGGATTTTCATATATTAAACCAACCTTGCATCCCGGAACTGAAGTCTACTTGACTGTGGTGAAGGATGGTTTGATGTATTCTTTGATTTGGTTTGTAAGAATTTTATTGAGTATTTTTGCATTGATATTCATAAGTGAGATTGGTCTGAAGTTCTCTTTTTTGGTTGGGTTCTTGTGTGGTTTCACAGTATCAGAGTAATTATGGCTTCATAGAACGAGTTAGGTAGTGTTCCTTCTCTTTCTATTTTGTAGAATAGTTTGAGGAAAATTGAAGGTCTGGTAGAATTCTGCACTAAATCTGTCTGGCCCTGAGCTTCTTTTGCTTGAGAAGTTTTAATGACTTCTTCTATTTCTCTGTGTGTTGTGGGCCTGTTTAGATAGCTTTCCTGCTCTTAATTTAACTTTGGTATGTGGCATCTGTCTAGAAAATCATCCATTTCATCTAGATTTTCCAGATTTTTGAGTATAGGCTTTTATAGTAGAATCTGATGATTTTTTTAATTTCCTCCATTTCTGTTGTTATATTTCCCTTCTCATTTCTGATGTTGTTAATTTGGATACTGCTTTCAGCCCTTTAGTTAGCTTGGTTAGGGATTTATCTGTCTTCTTGATTCTCTCAAAGAACCAGCTTTTGTTTTTGCTGATTCTTTGTATTGCTTTCTTTGTATCTATTTGGTTGATTTCTGCCCTGGGTTTGACTATTTCCTGCCTTCTACTCCTCTTGGGTCAGTTTGCTGCTTTTTGTTCTAGAGCTCTCAGGTGTGCTGTTAAGTTGTTTGTGTACGATCTCTCCAGTGTCTTTACCAGGGCACTTGGTGCTATGAACTTTCCTCTTAGCACTGGTTTCATTGTGTCCCATAAGTTTGGGTATGATGTGCCAACATTTTCATTAAATTCCAGGAAGTCCTTAATTTCTTTCTTCTTCCCTGAGCAAGTTATCATTGAGTAAATAGTTGTTCAGTTTCCATGTGTATGTGAGCTTTCTGTAGTTTTTGCTGCTCTTGAAGACCAGCTTTAGGCCATGGTGATCTGATAGGATGCATGGTATTATTTCAATCTTTTTGTATCGGTTTATGGCTGTTTTCTGACCAATTATATGGCTGATTTTGGTGAAGTTACCATATGGTGCTGAGAAGAAGGTGTATTCCTTTGTTTTAGGGTGAAATGTTCTGTAAATATCTGTTAAATCCATTTGGTTTATAACCTCTCTTAGTTTCACTGTGTCTGTTTAGTTTCTGTTTCAATGACTGACCATTGGTGAGAGTGGGGTGTTGAAATCTCCCACTATTATTATGTGGGGTTCAATGTGTGTTTTGAACTTTAGTAAAGTTTCTTTTATTAATGTGGGTAATCTTGCATTTGGGGCATAGATTTTCAGAATTGAGACTTTCTCTTGGTGGATTTTCCCCTTGATGAATATGAAGTGTCTTTCTTCATCATGCTTGATCACTTTTGGTTGAAAGTTTATTTTATTCAATATTAGGATGGCAACTCCTGCTTGTTTTTCCATCCTTTTACTTTGACATAGTGCCTGTGTTTTTTATTGAGATGTGCTTCTTGTATGCGGCAAAATTCTGGGTCTTGTTTGCATATGCAGTCTGTTAGGTTTTGTCTTTTTATAGGTGAGTTGAGTCCATTAATATTGAGAGACATTAAAGAGAGATGACTGTTTGTTCCTGATATGTTTGTTTTTGTATGTGACATTATGTGCTTGTGGTTCTCTCTTTTTGGTTTTGTTGGGAGATGCTTAATATCTTGTCCTTTCTTTGGTGCACGGACCTTCCTTTTGTGGGGGGTTTTCCATCTAGGATCCTCTGTAGGGCTGGATTGGTAGATAGATACTGCTTGAATTTGGTTTAGAGTATTTTGGTTTCTCCATCTATGTTGACTGAGAGTTTTGTTGGGTATAGTAGCCTGAGCTGGCATTTGTGTTCTCTTAGAGTATGCATGAACTCTGACCAGGCTCTTCTGGCTTTCATAGTCTCTGTTGGGAAGTCTGGTGTAATTCTGATAGGTCTACCTTTGTATGCTACTTGGCCCTTTTCCCTTGCAGCTTTTAATATTCTCTCTTTGTTCCATGTATTAAAGCCAGATTTTAATAGAAAATAAACACCAGTACTCTTCAAATTATCCAATAGAATAAAAAGGAGGTGTCTCTGAAAACCTCATTTTATTATATGATACCAAAACTCAATAAACACGGAACAGCAATAAAGAAATTATAAATTTCTCAAATAAATATAGGTACAAACATACTCAAGAAAATACATGCAGGGGTTGATAACATGGCTTAGTGGGTAAGAGCCCTGATTGTTATTCTGAAGGTCCTGAGTTCAAATCCCAGCAACCATGTGATGGCTCACAATCATCTGTATTGCTACAGTGTACTCATATACATAAAATAAATAAATAAATCTTTAAAATACATGCAAAAATAATTTCAAAACACACTAGAATGATTATATACAAGGCTGGAGAATTGTCTCAGCAGTTAGAGTACTTTTGTCTCTGGCATAGGACCTAGGTTTGATGTTCAGCACCCACATGTAGACTCCCAACCACCTGTAACTCCACCTTCAGTGTATCTGATGCTCTCGTGGTCTTCACAGGCATTTGCATACACATCTACACACACATATAAATGTATATGTGCCTATGTGCATGTACATGCATTCTCTTTCTCTCTCTCTCTATCTCACACACACACATACACACACACACACATGATGCACACAGACACTTAAACTCACACACAAAATCACAAATAAAAGATATGTCTAAATAAAGCATATTTAACTTGTGGAGAGTGTGTTGGTTCTATCCCAGGAATTTCTTTATTGGGAGACAATTTGTTTCAATATTGTAGCTCACTATAAATTTGTTTAAATGTTTATCTTGTTGATTAAATTTGGCAGTTTATACGGTTCTCAGAAATATTTAGGTATTCCTTCTATATTTTTCATCACTCAACATTTTGGAATATAAGTTTCAAATATTTCATTTATATATTTTCATATTTAATTTGTTAATTTGGATCCTCTATTTGTTTTATTTTGCTGGATAAAATGGTTTTCCATGTTTTAAAAGAAGCAGTGCTTTGTTTCACTAATTCTTTTATCATTTGTTTATGTATTTATGTATTTATATATTTATTTATTTATTCATTTTATATCCTTATTGTTGCCCCTCTTCCTTCTGGTATCACCCACCTCCCCCCCCAGTCTCTTCCCCTCTCCATCTCCCCAGCCCATTTCTTTTCTGAGAAAGTGGAGCTTAGCTTCCTGGCCATATCCTTCCACCCTGACACATCAAGTCATTGCAAGGCTAGGTACATAATCTCCCCCTGAGGCTAGACAAGGCAGCCCAGTTATGGGAACTTGATTACCTGGCAGGAAACAAATTCAGGGACATCCTTGCTCCATTTGTTTGGGTTCCACATGAAGACTAAGCTACACATCTGCTACATGTGTATGCTTGGGGAGGGGGTAAGTCCAGCCAATCATATATGCTTTTCGGTTGGTGGTTCAGTCTTTAAGAGCCCTCAAGGGTTCAGTTCATTTGATTCTGCTGGTCTTCCTGTAGAGCTCCTATTCCTTTGGGGTTCCTCAATCCTTCCCCCAACTTTTTCATAAGAGTCCCTGAGCTCCATCCAATGTTTGACTGTGGGTCTCTGCATCTGTCTGAGTTTGCTGCTGGGTACAGCATCTCAGAGGACAGCTATGCTAGACTCTTGTCTGCAAGCATAGCAAAGAATCATTAGTAGTGTTATGGATTGGTGCTTGACCATGGAATGAGTATCTCATGTTGGGCTAGTTATTGGTTGGCCATTCCTTCAGTCTCTACTCCATCTTTGTTTAATTCTTTGTGTGATTCTTTTATTATTCACTTTATTGATTCCTGCCCTGGTCTGCATTATTTCTTTTCTTCTACTGGTTATGTATTTGACTTGTTTATACTTTCTTATGATTGTAAACAGTATCATTAGTTAATTGAAATCTCCTTGCTATTTAATGTAAGAGATTAGAGCTATAACTTTTTCTGCCATATCAGTTTTTAATATATCCCAAAAGTTCTGATAAGTCATGCTTTCAAGTTATGCAAGATAGTGATATTTCAAGTATAGAGATGTAACTTTAGTAGGAAAATATTTATATATACAGTAGGAACCTTGCCTAAAATTCCTCCAATTTCATTCTTATTTGACCACCTTATATATTATGAATAGACTGGAGGTAGTGTCATAACTTTGAAGTCCTAGCACCAAGTACTTGAGGCAAACCTACGTTCTTCTGGTGAGACAAATAGCAAGCACAGAAAGAACTAAAATGCAAAAATCACCCTCTGTCCAATTTTATTTGGTACCTTTATTATGAATCCATAGTGACATATGATGCTTACTCTCTATTAGTAGCTATTACTTTCTACTTTTATAAATATGTTAACTCTGCAGTCTTCAGGCTTCAGATTTGATTTTATTTAAGAACCATCATATGCATAGAAGTGTATGGACCCATGGGAAAAAAGAATCACCGAGTTTCCAAATCATTTGAGTAACTGAGAACATTCCTTCAAATCACTTGTGCTTCCATTTTTACTAGTACTCTAGTAAAGTTATAAAGGTCCTGCTTTCATTGCACTGTATGAGTGGAGATAATAGTTCTTACAAACAGACAACACACAGAGATTTTCTGCATTTCTGTCAAAAGTGTACTTTGATAGTATCTTAGTTAGGGTTTTACTGCTGTGAACAGATACAATGACTAAGGCAACTTTTATAAATAACAACATTTTATTGGGGCTGGTTTACACATTCAGAGGTTTAGTCCATTGTCATCAAGGTGGGAGCATGGCAGTATCCATCCAGGCAGGCATGGTGCAAGAGGAGCTAAGAGTTCTACATCTTCATCTGAAGGCAGCTAGCAGAATACTTGCTTCCAGGCAGCTAAGACTAGGGAATTAAAGCCCACACACATGGTGACAATTTACTCCTACAAGGACATACCTACTTCAACAAGACCACACCTCCTAATAATGCTACACCCTGGGGCAATCATATACAAACCATCACATTCCACTCCCTAGCCCCCATAGCCTTGTTCAAACACATGAGTCTTTGGGGGTCATACCTAAACATAGCAAAATAATAAAATTACATTTTGTCCAACTTCTAAAGTCCCCACAATCTATAGCAGTCTCAACAATGTTAAAGTCCAGAGTTCAAAGTCTCTTCTGAGATTCATCCAGTCACTTAACTGTAATCCCCAAAGCAAGACAGGAAACCAGCTGGGCAAACTCCAAACATCTCCATGCTTGATGCCAAAGTGATCTTCAGGTCTCCAACTCCTTTTTCATCTTTGTTGACTGCAGCAAAGTTCTTTATTCTGGGCTGATTCCACTCCTTGTTATCAGTTTCCTTAGCAGGTATCCCATAGCTTTGACATCCTTAACCTCTTTGGGTCTTCAAGGCACATTCAACTTCAGTTCCAGTGTCTGGGATCTACATATTTTGAGATCCTTCAAAGGGTTTGGGTCACATCTCCAGGTCTGTTCTCTGTAGCATTGTAGGGACTGGTTGATTCCCCTCCACTGATGCTGCTGTTCTTGGTGATCATCCTATGATACTGGCATCTCTATCACACTGGGGTCTTCTGCTGCAAGTAGGCTTCACCGATAGCCTCTCATAGGTTCTCTTCATGGTGCCAAGCCTCAAATCCTTTGCACGGCCCCTTCAAGCCTTGGCTGGCAATTGCAACTGGGACTGTACCTTCACCAGTGGCCTTCCATGGCCTTTCACAGTGACAAGCCTCAACTGTTCTTCATGATGCCTTCATGCCTTCAAAACCAGTAGCGTCTAGGTGACTCATACATATTACCAAGTACAGCTACACCATGAGGTACAACCTTGGCTATCTCCGGAACATGGTTTCTTTGTGCTCTCAGGAAACACTTCCCAGAAGATTTCACCTTAGTGATGCTGGTCTCTTTTTAATCACTGCTAATTTCTTAGCTATACTTAACCAGCATCAAATATCCTATTTGCCTCTTCTATTCTGGACTCTAAAACCAGAGCCACATGGCCAAAGCTTCTGAGTTCTGCTGCTTGCTGGGGCTAGAACATAAAACCCTTGTTCTATTACATTATCACCAGCTTTGTTTTCCAACTCCTTCACTGCCTAAGTTTGGTTGTCCTGGAACTTGCTCTGTAGATTGACTTTGAACTCAGAAATATGCATGGCTCTGTCTCCTGCAATGCTGGGATTAAAGGCATGTACCACCACATTTGGACTTAAGATTTTTACCTTCCACCTGCTCTATTCAAGGCTGGTGATCTGCTTGCCTTTGCCTCCTGTGATTGAAGGCTTGTTCTGCCATGCCTGGACCTAAACTTTGCTGGGTGGGATCTTGTCCCAAGGTCACCACTCCTGTAATTCAATTTGACATTCTTGAACACAGGATTGAGTTCCATTTCACTTCCTGCTCCCCCTTTGATACTCAAACCATATATTAAATATTATTCCTCTCTCGGCTTGCTACGCTTGTTTAAAATGCTCTTCTTAAGAATTAACAAAAGAAATCAGACTATGATGGGTGTTTTTGAGACATCCTTTGTCAATGTAATTAATCTGAAGTCTCTTCACATTAACCTTAGGCAGAGTCTTCAGACAAGGGCAAAAGGCAGCCACTTCCTTTACCAAAGTACTACAAAAACAGTCTCTAGGCCACATACTAAAGTTCTTTCCCAGGTCTTGGAAAAGTTCTTGGGCCAGATCTGCACAGTTCAATCACTCACAGCAACAAAGTCTTCCATATTTCTACTAGGATAGCCCATTAAGCCCCATTTAAAGCATTCCACTGCTTGCCAAATCCAAAGTCCCCAAATCCACATTCTTCCAAACAAAAGCATGGCTAGGCCTATCACAGCAATACTCTAGTCCCTGGTACCAAATTCTGTCTTAGGGTTTTACTGCTGTGAACAAATAGCATGACCAAGACAGCTCTTAAAAGGACAATATTTAATTGGGATTGGCTTACAGGTTCAGAGGTTTAGTCCATGATCATCAAGGTGGGGAGCGTGGCAGCATCCAGGTAGGCATGGTGTAGGAGGAGCTGAGAATTTTATATCTTCATCTGAAGGTTGCTAGCAGAATACTGGTTTCCAGGCAGCTAGGATAAGGGTCTTAAAGCCCATGCCCACAGTGACAGACCTACTCCAACAAGGCCACATCTACTCCAACAAGGCCATACTTCCTAATAATGCCACTCCCTGGACCAAAGCATCTATCATAGTTAGAATATTATGTTTTGGATACTCAGTTAACTGAGTTGATTGACCTTGTAAACAACAGTGAACATTTTAATATTCACCTTCAAAAATTATTTTCTCTTTTTTGAAATTATAATGTTATTTCTACCATTTTTCCCTCAAAACCTTTCCACACTCCTTTCCTTGATCTCTTAATTTTCCTTTTTAATTTTTACAGTAATCCTAGGAATTTGATATTGAACTATAGCATGTTATCAACTGCTTCTTATAGTTTTTCCTGAATATTTGAGAAGCAGTTATTATGAGAAAACATAGTTTCTTTTTTTTTTTATTTTTAGTATTTGATTACTAATGTGACTTGAGAATCCAGTACAGGATCTCATATTTGAACAGTAGTCCCACCTGGTGTTCACGGGTATTGTGGACTCTGTGGGACTGGAGTCACAGCATATTTCTGGTGGATCAATAAAAATAGGAATTGAGAGATATAGCTTTCTGTGCATTCTTTTTTTCTAATTCATCAAGATGTAAGTAAGCCATACCTTATGCTCCTGAGTTTATGGATTGAGCCCCTTCATCTAGCATTCCTTCCCCACCATGAGGGGAACTTTTGAGCCAAAATAAACCTCTCTTACACTACTTCTGTTAGGTACTTTGTTGTAGCATTGAGAAAAGTAACTAAATATATTTGCAGAGAAGCTCTTGTGCCAAAGACTTACAGCATTTTTTTTTAATTTTGACAATGTGCAAATCTAGTGTAATTTGCTATATGAGCAATTAGAGAAATACTGTCAGCACGGAAATTTTGTTTTGCTTTGTGCATTAAATGAGGCCAACAAATTGTTTATTGGCCTTTGTTTGGGGAAGTACAGAAAGACTGCTTTTAAAGAACAGAAACTGGATGCTTTGGCTTTATTTTGGCTCTTCTTTCTTCTAAGCTGTGATTTTTCTCTCAACTCTGAGGCCAAGCAAAATCATAGCTCTTAAATAAAAGGAAAAAGCATATCTCACAGAAGATGAACTTAAATCTTAGAGCATTTTCTCCATTGTTTTCCAAGTCTAAGGCTTGTGTTGAACATTTCTGAGAGTCACTACCAGAATAAAAATGTAAATATATCCAAAGTAGTAGAAACACCATTGGACTTTCTGTGCTATAAATTGCTTTAAGTGTGAACATCTGTAAATGTGGATCCTGATGATATAATCCTGTATCTTTTAATAAAAGGCAATTAATATAGAAATTATTATATCAAGTAAAAAGTTGTAGATAAATTTTATGTTTCTGAAAAATTGACATCTACAAATAATGTTCAAATCTTTAACTTTCTCCATCCTCTACCATAAAGCTTGTCCTAGGCACATTTCTATTGCTGTGATAAGATCACATGACCAAGGCAACTTACAGGAGAAATGGTTTACTAGGGGCTTACAGTTTCTGAGACTGAGTCCATGACCTAGTGACAGGAACCATGGCAGCAAGCAGGTAGTCATGCTTCTGGAGCAGAGAGTTGTACTTACAAACTTGATATACAAACATAAGGCAGAGAGAAATAACTGGAAATGGCATGGGCTTTTGAAGCCTCAAAGCCTACTCCCTAGTCACATTCCTCCAATAAAGCAACATCATCTAAACTTTTTCATACAGTTCTACAAACAGGGGGCTAACATTCACCTATATGAGCCTCTAGGGGCCACTCTTATTCAAAGCACCCCATTTCTCTCACTGGCCCTTATAGATTTGTAGGTCATATTGTAATGTAATGTTAATTTAGTCCAATTTCAACAGTCTCCATCACCTTTCACTGTCTAAACATTGTTTTCAAGTCCAAAGTCTAATGTCTCTTCTGAGACTTGAGACCTTCTCTTAACTGCAAAATCCAAAAGCAAATCACATACTTCAAATATTTTAATTGATTATTTTTTGTCAAGTATACATACTTATCTATAAATATTCAGATTTTATATTATTTATTTAATGTGGATTAAACTAAGTTCTGAAAGTGAAACTCAATACTAGCTATGTTACTATTGTCCATGTCCTCCTTAATTACCCTACTGTACATTACTAGTATCATAGAATTTGTATTTTTAAAATATGTATGATACTTTATTCATTAATTATAGTTTAGCTTTCCATTCAAAAATCCTTTTTTTCCAGATTTCTACTTATCTCCTTGTTGCTTCTTCTACTGCTGTCATAATACATTATCATGACAGGCCTCAGAACCAACAGGGCAGCTGGAACAGGATCCATTCTACCTCCCTCTACAACCAGGAGGGACAGCTGAGCCACAGTCCTCTGTGCACCTTTCCCCACAAGCAGAGAGCTTGTCTCAAGGGAGTGCTCTGACCCCAGGACTCATGCAAGATCTCCATTTTCTCTCTAGAGACTTTCTAAGGCAGGAGCAGCAGGGAGGCACAGGACACAGAAGCTGCAGAGCAGCTGGGACAGGGTCCTTCATTCATCCATCTGCACCCAAGAGGAATGGCTGATCCACAGCCCTCTGCACATGGATCTTACCAAGGGAGAGCTGATCTCCCAGGAGTACTGGCTCAGGCTTACAGACCCACAGGAGGAACAAGCTCCAGCCAGGGACAGCAAGAATATCCATCACCAGAGATTAACATATGGTGAAAGACAAAAGCAAGAATCTTACAAACAGAAACCAAGACTACTTGGCATCATCAGAACCTAGTACTCCTACTCCAAAAAGTCCTGGATACCCCAACACACAGGAAAAACAAAATTTGGATATAAAACCAAAAAACCATCTTATGATGGTGATACAGGAATTTAAGAAAGAGATAAATAACTCCCTTAAAGAAATACAGGAGAATACATGTAAACAGGCACAAGCCCTTAATCAGGAAACACAAAAATCCTTTAAAGAATTACAGGAGAACACAAGTAAACAAGTAGAAGCCCTTAAAGAGGAAACACAAAAATTCCTTAAAGATAGGAAAGCACAACTAAATAGGTGAAGGAATTGAACAAAACCATCCATGACCTAAAAATGGAAGTAGAAACAATTAAGAAATCATAAAGAGAGACAACTCTGGAGATAGAAAAACTAGGAAAGAAGTCAGGAGCCATAGATGCAAGCATCACCAACAGAATACAAGAGATAGAAGAGAGAATCTCAGGGGCAGAAGACACCATAGAAAACATTGACACAACAGTCAAAGAAAATGCAAAAAGCAAAAAGCTCCTAACCTAAAACATCCAGGAAATCCAGGACACAATGAGAAAACCAAACCTAAGGATAATAGGTATAGAAGAGAGTAAAAACTTCCAACTTAAAGGGCCAGTAAATATCTTCAACAAAATTATAAAAGAAAACTTCCCTAACCTAAACCTAAAGAAAGAGATACCCATGAACATACAAGAAACCTACAAAACTGCAAATAGTTTGGGCCAGAAAAGAAATTGCTCCTGCCACATAATAGTCAAAACACCAAATGCATAAAACAAAGAAAGAATATTAAAAGCAGTGAGGGAAAAAGGTCAAGTAACATATAAAGGCAGACCTATCAGAATTATACCAGACTTCACGCCAGAGACTATGAAAGCCAGAAGATACTGGGCTTATGTCATACAGACCCTAAGAGAACACAAATGTCAGCCAAGGCTACTATACCCAGCAAAACTCTCAGTTACCATAGATGGAGAAACTAAAGTATTCCACGATAAAACAAAATTTATACAGTATCTTTCCACAAATCCAGCCCTTCAAAGGTTAATAAATGGAAAATTCCAATACAAGGAGGGAAACTACATCCTAGAACAAGCAAGAAAGTAATCTTCCAAAAAAACTAAAAGAAGATAGCAACATGAACAGAATTCCAACTCTAACAACAAAAATAACATGAAAAAACAATTACTTTTCCTTAATATCTATTAATATCAGTGGACTCAATTTCCCAATAAAAAAGACATAGACTATCAGACCAGGTACACAAACAGGACCCAACATTTTGTTGCATACAGAACACCCACCTCAGTGACAAAGACAGACTCTACCTCAGAAGAAAAGGCTGGAAAACAAAGTTCCAAGCAAATGATCCCAAGAAGCAAGCTGGAGTAGACATTCTAATATCAAATAAAATCGACTTTCAACCTAAAGTGATCAAAAAGATAAGGAGGGACACTTCATATTCATCAAATGTAAAATCTATCAAGATGAACTCTCAGTTCTGAACCTCTATGCTCAAAATGAAAGGGCATCTACATTCATAAAAGAAACTTTACTAAAGCTCAAAGCACACATTGCCTTGTAAACAATAATAGTGGGAGACTTCAACCCCACACTCTCTGCAATGGACAGATCAGATCATGAAAACAGAAACTAAACAAAGACAGTGAGACTAAGAGAAGTTATGAAACAAATAGATTTAACAGATATCTATAGAACTTTTTATCCTAAAACAAAAGGATATAACCTCTTTTCAGCACCTCATGGAAACTTCTCCAAAATTGAAGCCTCAACAGATACAAGAAGATTAAAAAAATTCCTTATATCCTATCAGATCACCATGGACTAAGGCTGCTCCTCAATAACAGCATAAACAATAGAAAGCTCACATATACGTGGAATCTTAACAACAGTCTACTCAATGATAACTTGATCAAGGAAGAAACAAAGAAAGAAATTAAAGACTTTCTAGTTTAATGAAAATGAAGCCACAACATATCCAAACTTATGAGACACAATGAAAGCAATGCTAAGAGGAAAACTCATAGCTCTATGTGCCTCCAAAAAGAAACTGGAGAGAGCATCCACCAGCAACTTCACAGCGCATCTGAAATCTCTAGAACAAAACGAAGAAAATTCACCCAAGAGGAGTCAATGGAAAGAAATAATCAAACTCAGGGCTGAAATCAACCAAATGGAAACAAAAAGAACAATACAAAAAAATAAATCAAACCAGGAGCTGTTTCTTTGAGAAAATCAACAAAATAGATAAATCCTTTGATGTATTCGTCGGCACTCAAGTCAGGAAATACCACACTAGGCCCAGACACTTACACGTATAAGAGGTTTAATTGAGAGAGAGGGGGGGAAAGTGGCACAGAAAGAGAAGAGGGGGAGAGAGAGAGAGAGAGATGGAGGAATGTTTCCCGAATATATATGGGTTGTTACGTAGGAGCTGCAGGTAAATGTGGGAGGTGAGCCCAATGGATTCTGGGAATATGGTAGCTGTTGCCCTGGCAACAGGTCTGTGGACCTGCCCATGCATCACCACAGGCTTTGGATGTCCTGATGCTAACATACCTCCCTTTTTGATATTATAAAGAGAAGGAAAGAAAAAGGGAAGGGGAAGCCAATGGTGAAAAGGGAACGAGGGCAT
>JADRCC010234475.1:0-10775 GCA_019843855.1 Hylomyscus alleni
TCTTCTCTTCTCTTCTCTTCTCTTCTCTTCTCTTCTCTCTCATCTCTTCTCTTATTTCTTTTTTTTGTTTTTATTTTTTAAACTGGACATTTTCTTAACTTCCATTTCAAATGTTTTCCCCTTTCCAGGACTCCCCTTCAGAAAGCCCCTATTCCATTCCCCCTTCCCCTGACTCAATGAGAGTGCTCTCTCACCCACCCACTCCTGTCTTCCTGCCCTGGAATTCCCCTACTCTGGGGCATCTAACAACCTCAGGCCCAAGGGCTTCTCCTCCCACACATGACCAACAAGGTCATCCTCTACCACATATGAGGCCAACTCCATGGTTCCCTCCATGTGTACTTTTTGTTGGTGGTCTAGTCCCCAGGAACTCCAGGGTATCTGGCCTGTTGACACTGTTGGTCCCTCCATGAGGCTACAAACCTCCTCAGCTCCTTCAGTCTCTTCTTCACTCCTCCATCAGGACCCCTCAGGACTCACGCTCAGTCCAATGGTTGGTTGCAAGAATCCATCCTTTGTATTTGTCAGGATCTGTCAGTGCATCACAGGAGAAAGCCATTATCAGGCTCCTTTCAGCAAGCTATTCCCGGCATCCACAATAGCGTCCAGGTTTGGTGACTGTATGAGAGATGGCTAATATCCACTTACAAGCGAGTGGATACCCTGTGTGTTCTTTTGTGACTGAGTTACCTCACTCAGGATGATATTTTCAAATTCCATTCATTTGTCTGCAAATTTTATAAAGTCATTTTTAATAGCTGAGTAGTATTCCATTGTGTAGATGTGCCACATTTTCTGTATCCATTCCTCTGTTAAAGGACATCTGGGTTCTTTCCAGCTTCTAGCTATTATAAATAAGGCTGCTCTGAACATAGTGGAGCATTTGTCCTTATTACATGTTGGAGTATCTTCTGAGTATAAGCCCAGGAGTGGTATATCTGGGTCGTCATGTAGAAATATATCCAATTTTCTGAGGAACTGCCAGACTGATTTCCAGAGTAATTGTACCAGCTTGCAATCCCACCAGCAATGAAGGAGTATTCCTCTTTCTCCACGTCCTTGCCAGCATCTGTTGTCTCCTGAGTTTTTGAACTTAGCCATTCTGACTAGTGTGAGGTGGAATCTCAGGGTTGTTTTGACTTACATTTCCTTGATGACTAAGGATGCTGAACATTTCTTTTGGTGCTTCTCAGCCATTTGAGTTTTCTCAGTTGAGAATTCTCTGTTTAGCTCTGTTCTGCATTTTTAAAAGGGTTATTAGATTCTGTGGAGTCTACCTTCTTGAGTTCTTTGTATATATTAGCCCTCTATCAAATGTAGAGTTGTTTTATCGTGGTGAATGATTGTTTTTCTGTGTTCTTGGATTTGGTTTCCTAGAATTAATTGAGTATGATTTTGATAATCATACGGGAAGTTGGTCTGAAGTTCTCTTTCTTTGTTGGATCTTTTTGTGGTTTTGAACTGTGGTTTCATAGAACTAATTGGGTAATGTTCCTTCTGTTATTGTTTGGGAAATAATTTGAAAAGAATTGGTATTAAGTGTTCTTTGAAGGTCTGATAGAATTCTAAACCCACCTGGGCTTTTTTTTTTTTTTTTTAGTTGCGAGACTTTTATTAAGTGATTCTATTTCTTTAGGAGTTATGGGACAGTTAAGATAGTTTATCTGATCCTGATTCAACTTCGTTATTTTGTATCTGTCTAGAAAATTGTCCATTCATCCAGATTTTCCAGTTTTGTGAATATAGGCTTTTGTAATAGGATCTGATAATATTTTTAATTTCCATAGTTTCTGTTGTTATAACTCCCTTTTCATTTCTGATATTGTTAATTTGGATACTGTTTGTTTGCCCACTGGTTAATGTGGCTAAGGGTTTATCTATCTTGTTTACTTTCTCAAAGGACCAGCTCCTGGTTTTGTTGATTCTTTGTATAGTTCTTTGTTCTTAATTGGTTGTTTTCATCCTTGAGTTTGATTATTTCCTTTCTTTTACTCCTATTGGGCATATTTGGTTCATTTTGTTCTAGAGCTTTAAGATGTGCTGTTAAGATACTAGTGTATATACTCTCCAGTTTCTTTTGGAGGCACTCAGAGTTATGAGTTTTCTTCTTAGCATTAATTTCATTGTGTCGCAAAATTGGGTGTTTTGCCTTCATTTTCATTAAATTCTGAAAAGTCTTTAATCTCTTTCTTTATTTCTTTCTTGACAAAGTTATCATTGAGTAGGGTACTGTTCAGTTTCCATGTATATGTGGGCTTTTTGTTGCTTTTGTTGCTATTGAAGACCAGCCTTAGTTTGTGATGATCTGCTAGGATGCATGGAATTATTTCAATATTCTTGTATTTGTTGAGGCCTGTATTGTGACTGATTATATGGTCAGTTTTGGAGAAGGTACTACAAGGTGTTGAGAAGAAGTTATAACTTCTGCTAGTTTCACTGCGTCTCTGTTTAGTTTGTATTTCCATGATCTGTCCATTGATGAGAGTGGAGTGTTGAAGTCTCCCCCTATTATTGTGTGAGGTGGAATGTGTGCTTTAATAAAATTTCTTTTATGAATGTCGGTGCCCTTGCATTTGGAGCATAGACATTCAGAATTGTGAGTTCTTCTTGGTAGGTTTTTCTTTTTATAAGTATGAAGTGTCCTTCCTTATCCTTTTTGATAATTTTTGGTTGAAGGTTGATTTCATTCGATATTAAAATGGGTACACCATCTTGTTTTTGGGGACCATTTGCTTGGAAAATTGTTTGGCAGTCCTTTATTCTGTGGTAGTGTTTGTCTTTGACACTGAGGTATATTTCTTGTATGCAGCAAAATGGTGGGTCCTGTTTATATATCCAGTCTGTTAGTCTATGTCTCTTTATTGGGGACTGAGTCCCTTGATATTAAGAAATAGTGATATTAAGAGATATTAAGAAATAGTGATTGTTGCTGCCTGTTATTTTGATGTTATTTTTATGTTTGTGTGGCTATTTTCTTTTGGTTTAGTTGCTTTTTCTTGGGTATAGTTCCCTTCCTTTTGTTCATGTTTTTCATCTGTTATCCTTTGTAGGGCTAGATTTGTGGAAATATATTGTGTAAATTTGGGTTTGTCATGGAATATCTTTGTTTCTCCATCTATTTTAATTGAGAGTTTTGCTGAGTATAATATCCTGGACTGACATTTGTATTCTCTTAGTGTCTGTATGACATCTACCCAGTGTCTTCAAGCTTTCATAGTCTCTGGTGAGAAGCCTGGTGTAATTCTGAAAGTCTGTCTTTATATGTTACTTGATCTTTTCCTCCTACTGCTTTTAATATTCTTCTTTCGTCTTGTGCTTTTGTTGTTTTGACTATTATGTAACTGGAGTTATCTCTTTTCTGGCCCAATCTTTTTGGAGTTCTGTAGGCTTCTTGAATGTTTATGGGCATCTCTTTCTTGAGGCTATGGAAGTTTTCTTATAATTTTGTTGAAGATATTTATTGGTCTTTTAATTTGGAAGTCTTTACTCTCTTCTATACTTATTATCCTTAGGTTTGGTCTTCTCATTGTGTCCTTGATTTCCTGGATGTTTTAGGTTAGGAGCTTTTTGCCTTTCACATTTTCTTTGAGTGTTGTGTCAATGTTTTCTATGGTGTCTTCTGCCACTGAGATTCTCTCTTCTATCTCTTGTATTCTTTTGGTGATGCTTGCATCTATGACTCCTAACCTCTTTTCCTCATTTTTTTATCTCCAGGGTTGTCCAGCTTTGTGTTTTCTTTAATGTTTCTATTTTCACTCTTATATGCTGGACCATTTTTCTTCAATTCCTAACCCCAATTGATTGTGTTTCCTTCATGTAATTTTCATGGAATCATCATGCATAACAGAGTGTATTTATGTTTATCCATTTATACACCCATACACATATTTTTAAATAAAATATTTTTCTAGTAATGTAAGTATTTCATTGAATACTCATTGAAGTACAGATGAAAAACATCAACTTTACTCACTGTTATTGCCTGGCGCATAGAACAAGTAAGGAGTGAGAGTCAAGAGCAATAGTGTTGTGGATGTTTTGAAATTCTACATTAATCAATTACCTTTAGAATGATAGTTATAATGTGAATTTCAACTATACTCTTATTGGATAAAAACAAGTAATAATCTCCTAATTCATACTTTTATATAAAGGTTTTGAGTATAAGTTCTTAAAAAATACATTTATTTTATTTTGTATGTATCAATGTTTTGGGCCTCCACAGATGTATGTGCACTAATAATATGTGTGGTCCCTTTTGAGATTAAAGGAGAGGGTTGCATCCTCTAGAGCAGATAGTACAGACAGTTGTAATATACTAAGGGAGAAACAATTCTGTGTCTTTGTAGGGAATACTTTTGAGAATGTTTGAACATACTTGTGCTCAGTTTCCTATGACAAGTCTATGATTTCTTCTTTCTGTACAAATTAACACTCTTAAACATTCTAAACTTGAGTTTAATTGTATGTACATCCCTTACATTCATATATATTGTCACCTATCATTTGTTTTCTGACCACTCGCTAGCTGTTGTGCTACCAACTAGTTCATCCCAGTCAAGAACTATTCCTTGGCCTTAGACTTTAAATCTCTTACCTTCATTGGTCCAATTCTCATCTCATGATAAAATGATAAAATTACTGTGTTATTCAGTCATATCTTCCATGAAGAGATGACTATAAATATAGATTATCAGGAATTAAGCTATTAACTCCTGGTGAGTGACAACTGTATTTAAAAACTGCTTTTCATTGATATTGTGGAAGCAGAGATGATGAAATATGGGGAAAGACATTCTTGCAATTTAGAGTCCATTTTGATAGCAGAGGTAGAAATAGAGGTATTTATGTATGCATGTATATATGTATGTATGTATGTATTATGTATGTATGTATACATGTTAGTATTTTAATTATACAGTCTTGAAAAATGAAGTATGAACAAGCCATGAAGAAGAAATATGATACTTATAAAAGTTGGGGTGTTTATAACAGAAGAAAATATTCTAGACAAATAAGACAACAAATGTAAGGTACCAGAGTTAAGGCAAAGGCAATACTATTTAAAAGAGCAAAGATTCATGGCCATTTAAGGAGATAAAGTATGCCTAATTTCTTCTGACTGTAGGTTCTGCCAATGTTGTTTTTATTTTATTTATTTACTTAATTATTTCACTTTGTTTTATGTTCTTAAAAAGGTCCATTCTTAGATAGTCACAGCACCTGTTATCTGGGCCTTGAGGAAGTGGTAGTTCAAATGTTTCGTGAAGCCAGATGACCTGTTATTCTCAATTTATATTTCAACAACTATAGTCTGAAGAAGTCAGAATATCAGAGTAATAGATAAACCATGTTATAGTCATATATTGGATGCAATAGTTACTTTTTAAAATATGAATTTGAGAAGTCCAAGCAGCTATCTAGTCCATAATGCTAAACTGAGCAACACATAAAGAACTACACGGTGAATCATTTAAGTCTATGACCTAAAATAAGACTTTCCTTCTTTAAGGCTTGGCCACAGCTCCACAAAAGTAACTCACAACAATTATAATTCACCCATACAACAGAATGTATATACTTAAATGTACATATTGTGATTGACTGGAATCATAATGAAGATTTCACTTTTAGTTATAAATTATTATTTTGTGTATGAAGTTGTTTGAGATCCTATAATGTAGTTTCCTAAAAAATAATACTAAGTAATCATATTTACCACAAAAGTTAAAAACCATTAAAAATAATAAGTGTGAAATCTTTGGATATGGATATTATCAAAAATGATACCTAATGTTAATAACTCATTTATTTAAATAAGTTCATCTTTACTTGTAGAAAATAATATAATCTTATGATTAGTGTGAACCAAACAAAAGCATATGGGAAATAAATGGATTTTTTTCTTGTAGTTGTATGTATTATAGATTAATGGGAAAATGACAAACTTTATTACTTAAATGAAGGGAGAATTTAAATATAGCAGATTAATTTCACTTAATTTTAAAGACTACACTTAATTTTAAAGACTATCCTTAATTCATTATCTTTAAATTAATATAAAACATTGTAAATATGATACTTTTAGAAATTATTTTTTATTCACTTTATTTAACAAATCCTGGAATCAAAACAAGGTATAGAGAAAATATTACAGCTTTAAAAATTGTCTTCCTGTTATGGTTGGTTTAGTCAGATCATATTATCTCAAAGTCATCAAGAACGATTGATACCAAAGTTAAAGAAATCTTTCATCTTGCACTTCAAATAAAATGGTTCATAGAAAAAAATGTAGGGCATCAAGGCCCCAAGTGAACCAGAAAGACTAAAAATGGTGAGTGCATAACTACACAAATGATTAATAAAATCTATAACAGAATACCTCTAATGTTTATACAATAGCATAACATTATAAGACTATCTGTCCTTAGTGTTAAATCAACTTCCGTGCTTGCATACACTTATCACACTATTTAAAACATACAATATAATAAAGTGTATAACCAGGCAAGAGTTTTTTACTGTCCAGAAATCCAAACTAAAGTGCTTCAATAGGAAACTGGTAAATAAGCACACAACCAAAGGGGTACTGAGGAAGTGGTAGTTGCTTTGACTTTGTAAGTTCCACCAAGTGAAGTATTACTGAAGAGGATAAACACATTATGTTATGCATAGAATAAACCACAAATTTCTCCATGACAAAATTTATAGTGAGTGTTATGAATTAAGAAAGCAATTATTATCATAATTATCAATATTCAAGCAAATCTCAAGAAATCATACATTCTTAGGTGTCAGAATGCCTTTCGAGGATAAAATATTTGGGCAAATTGCAGTCACTGTAGTACATGACTACAGTAAACATGCCATAATTGGCTGCAATATCTATTTCAAAGAGAATTCTACCTGACTCTGTACAAACATGATTTTTCATATAGAGGATACATAAAAACAATGTTTTTGTCATTAGCAAGTATTTTAAAACTGTTTTGGAATTCCCAAAGGTAAAAATTACATGGTTTAATATTAATTTAACATTTTCTTTTTTATTAATTCTTTGAGAACTCAATGAAATGTGGTTTGATTATACCACACTAACAAACTTTCCAGGATCAAACCCTGCTACTTCCACACCTGCAGAACATTGAGATCCTCTCTCCTTCTGTGTTAAATACACCTACTCTAATTTGAGCTGCCTGTATACTGTTAGATATACCGATATCTATTGATGCATGGTCAGCACACCAAAATCGTACATACCCTGAGAGAAAACTGTCTCTTTCTCCCAGCAGCTCTCAATTGTCACTAGCTTCTCAGCTGTGGCTGAGACTTATCATCTCTTTTCTACTTCATTCTGGGATATTCTCTATTTTGATCTTATGCAGGAACTGTACATGCTGTCCTAACAGCTATGCTGTTATATGAGCAATTGTTCTGCTATGTCCAACACACTGTTTTCTGATAGTCATCTATAGCCTCATGCAAATTCCCTAACCACCCATTCATAATGATTTCTAAGAGTAGGGAGAAGGAGATATGATATAGATATGCTATTTAGCAGGGAGTATTCCACCATCTCTTATTCTGTACACCTTAATTAGATATGACTCTGAGTATGGAATATCCATATAATAAAAATAAGAAGCTTTGTTGGTGAACATTCTAAGATTCACTAATTTATTAGTGCAAATATACATCATTAAGAGTTGTTTTAATGGTATCTTCATTTAGCCAAATAGTAGCAATAGTTTTTTTTTTTTCTGAGGTCATGGGACTTGTGTAGGCAGAGGGTCCTGGTCTTAATAATCTGACAGTTTTGATTTTCACTTGCTGAGGAACAGGCCTTAAATCGAACCTGACAGTCTTTGGCTCCTGCCATGCTTTCTATAGCTGTTGCACTACAGGCTATGTTCTGCCAGAAAATTCATTACTGTATAATACAGTATTCGCAGCTGGGTGAGACCTTTGTTTACTTATCTCTTACAGGAGCATATATTGCAAAACATAGCACCATGAAAGCTATCCAGTAAAGATGAAGCTTTCAGGTCAGTGGCGAATTCATTCTTCAATTCTTGTAAAGCAAGAGAGGGTTGTCTTCATTAATAGAGTTGTTTTCAAGTTTTAGGGGAACAAGAAAGAGAATTGACAATATCCTGTAACATTAGGGATCCTATGGAGACCTCAAGGCCAAAAACCTCTTGAAAAGGGTAACAATTACTGACATTTTGTTTTGTTGTCTTTTCTGTGGTGGTTAGTAGGGACACTGTCACCTCATTATAGAATGAACAGTTTGACCTATTTTTATCAATGTGAATGCATAAATCTAGGCAGCTTTTATTATACTAGGTTTCCTTAAAATTTTTCAAAATGTCTCTAAAATTACTCACTTTTCTCTGTACTCTACCTGGCATTCCAATACACACTCCATTTGACCTAATTCTTTCCATTATTCCTTTTCTTCAATTATACTATTTATTTCTATATTTTTTACATTGAAATTCCCAACAATAAGCACTATTCTATTTTATGTAATCTATTGCTATCCAAATTGAGCACATAAATTAGATAAAACAATGGATTATTTGTTTTTCTGAATCTGTGCATATTAATGTAGAATTATTATTTCTATTTCTATTCATTTACCTGCAGAATTTGTCTTTCCCGCAGAATGGTATCACAGTGTAAAATTTACCATGATTTCATTAGTTATTTGTCATTTCATAATATCTATGCTTTTTCTGTGAGTAGAGCAACAGTAAACATTAATAAGCATTTAACTCCGTTGTAGCAATTTTTAATTGCAATCTGAAGTTTCTACTTGACCTTGATCATTCAGTTTCACAACTTTTATTATTTACAATAAGACTTAAAAAGTATAAGAGCTGGGTAGATATCTACCCTCTATGCTATAAGAATCTACTCTCCTATAAATAACCCTGAGTTATTCCTTTTTATGTTTTATCTCGGCTGTTCTTAACACCCATTGGCTAGCCCACAGAGCCACATTTTCATGACTCATCTAATTCAAGGTGGTTTCTCCTTTCACCTTCTTTTCCTATATCTTTTCTGCCCAGATATTGGCTGTCAGTGTCTTTATTCACCAATCAGAATGAACTTGAGGACAAGATCATACAGAGTCTCTTAGGTATATGTGAGTACTCTCTCATCTTTGGGGAAACCAAGACTTAACGAACCAATATTAACATTAGAATACAAGCAGAGTTCGGCTAACCGACTACACATCTCTGTAGGAGGATATGGAATTTTTGGTATAGGTTTGAGTAGTATATCTGAATCCTGTGTATCTCTAGCTCTTGAAAAGATTTTACATGAAATTTAATTGTGGCTGCATCAGATTTCACCTCTCTGAGCAAAGAAAAATAGTTTAGTTTTATTTTATTTTCCCTTGTATCCAGGCTAGCATGGTTTTTGTTTGTTTGTTTCCATTTTGCCTTGTGGAAAATAAAATTTTAAAGTGTATTTGTTGTCTGTTTTATTCTTCTCTCACCCACTAAACTCAACTGCAGTTTCCCTTCTTCTCCATTCATCCCAGTTCTCCCCTTTACTTCCTTTCTCATTCTCATCCCCTCCTCCCACTCAAAAAGAGCAGCCTCCCAGGGATAGCTACCCAACACCTACATGGTATATCAAGGTACAATAAAACTAGGGACAGACCCTCAAGTCCTATTTGGATGAGGCAACCTAGGAAAAGGAAAAGGGTTCCAATAGTAGGCAAAAGATTTAGAGCCACACCCACTCTTACTGTTATGGATCCCACAGAGTACCAAGATGCACAACCATAATATATATATAATGTTTAGGATCCCTGATTGTCACTTTAGTCTCCTAGATCACCTTTTAGACCTGCTTAGTTAATTCTGTGGGATAAGTTCTCATGTTATTCTGGACCCCTCAGGCTTCAGGAATACTTTTCTCGCATATTTGTAGGGTTCTCCTGAGTCCACACAGTGTTTGCCTGTGAATTTCTGCATATGCTCCCACTACTTGCTTGATGGCATCTCTCTGTTTATGAATGGGCTAATAACAGATCTAGAAATATAGTAATCATTTTATTGAATTTTTTCTTCCCTGTAGTCTTTGAGTTCCTGACCATCCAGGCTCATAAATTCTAACAATTATGGAATGGCCTCTCACACAAGTTCTGTGCCACTCTTACTCCAGCACATGTTATAGGAAAAACATGTTGCATGTAGAAGTTTTTATGGTTATGTTGACACTCCTCTATGACTGCATCTTTCTCCCATTGCTAGATTAGTGTAGAAAATTCAGAGAGTTTCTATTATACTAGGTTTCCTCATCACCCCTCTCCAAAATGTTTCTCAATTCCATTTTTCTTTCTCCTAGATCTTTCCTTTTATCCCCCAATCATTCAGCCCCTTTCGATCTCATCCTCTGCCAGTCCATGTGCCCTACCTCAGCCCCCACCCAGAGCCCTGCCTATTACTTCACCTTTTTGGGTCTGTGGATGAGAGTGTGGTTTTCCTGTACTTTATGGTTATTATCCACTTAAAAGTGAGTGCATACCATGGTTGACTTTCAGGTTCTGGGTTATATCATTAGAATGATTTTTCTTTTCTCCTTTCTTCCTTTCTTATCTTTTTCTCTTCTTTCTTCTCTCTTTTTCTTTAATTCTTTCTTTTTTCTTTCTTCTTTTTTCTTTTTATTTCTGTTTATTTGCCTGCAAGTTTCATCATGTCATTTTTTTCTTGTTTTTATTTATTCACTTTAAATCCAAATAGGTGTCACCCCCCCCC
>JADRCC010234547.1:0-11575 GCA_019843855.1 Hylomyscus alleni
AAAAAAAAAAAAAAAAAAAAAAAAAAGGCTACCATCCTGAGACCAAAGACAGGGAAGCTAAAATATATACTCCATAAGCTTATCACAAACTTGGGGCGACTTGAATCCCAGTGATCTGGCTCCAGGGCTCTCGGCACTCTGTGACGCTCTAAGGATTTTATTTTCATTCACAGCCTGGATGGAGGAGATGGCTTTTTAGCTGCTTTTGTGTCAGAAGACCTAGGTTTGTAGAGCGAGAGACACTATTGGCTTTGGAGAGGAGAAACCGCCCGTAGTTCAGGATGATGATTTGAAGTTCCTCTCGTTCTAAAGGAAGCACGGGTCCCTGGAGGATTCAAGTGCTGTCCAGTCTCCCCCATCCCAGAGCAGCTGCCCCCAGACAAAGCCTGAGATGACACACTTGGAGACCGTGTGTGACCACCAAAGGCTGAAGGGGCCAGGCTCTCTGCGTGCAGCTCCTGGCTCCTCTCAGGAACTTGTAGGACAGACAACAACTGCTGACTGCCTCTCTTCATCCTCTGCCCTCCAGGAGGATACAAACCCATCCAGGTAGAGTGCTTGCTCCACAGAGACTGCGTGCTTGGAGCATTTTGGGTGAAGTGCCTGTGCGGTCCTCACGCTGAAGAGCAAACTCGAGGATGACAGGCCAGACACAGGAAGTGGAAGAGCCAGGAAACATCTGGCTGCTTTCACAAAGTCTCCTCAGGAGAATTTCTTCCTCCTCTTCTCTTCCTTCTTATTTTATTTTTTTTTAGGCAGTTTCACTGTGTGGCTCAGAGTAGACTTGAGCTCATTATCCTGTATCTACCCTCCCAAGCTCATCAGTTATAATGGTACACCAGCCACCCCTGGCTTGTGTCAAGTGCTCAAGAGAGGAAACTCTGCTAGACTCCACTTCCCTTGAAAAGCATCAGCCTCGAGCTGCCAGATTCACACTCCACCCCCACCCCCATTCCATTCCTCTATCCCTTGAAATTTGCAGGTTGACTTCAAGACCCTGGTTTATGGATTTGACATGGCTTCTCTAGTCTATGCAGGGTCCCCTCTAACCATCTCCTATGAATGTCCTCAGTTACCCCTTCCCAGCAGTGCAGCCTGTGTGGCCACAGGCATGAGCACATGGAAGCAAACAGAACATACAGACACACAGACACTCATCTGCACAAAACTCCAGTAGCTTCAAGCTGAGTTCCGGTCAGCCTGCTGTTTGGGCTACAATTCACATTATCCACTTACCATCCCGTGGTCTTTGGACCTGTGCCTCCTACTTTAGAGGCTCTGTGGAGATAAACTGAGGCACTGCATGTAAAAGCACGCCTGTGGCACACAGTAGGTGTTCAGGAGGTTCAGTTAGCATTGGCCAGTTCAGTGGACCAAGTTAAGCACCTGTGGTCCTGTGGACTCAATTGCCCGTACACATATGCTGCAAACACACCTACCATAAGATAGATAAATCCCTTCCGGTCAGGTGGACCTCAGAGCCCTCAGTTCTGGAGACAATGCCTGGGAATTCCTACGTTTTGCCCTGCCCTGCCTGTTTGATCCTCACAGACCTGGGCTTCACTGACATGCGATTCTCCCCAGCCTGAGTACATCCTCTCGTGGTTGTTGGAAGCCTTGCACTCCCAGTGATGGCCGTGATGGGGCTGGCCAAGAGTGATAATGAAGGTCTGAGGCAGACTTCACAAAGCAGGCATCAGCAGTCGGAGGCCCACGGGGGAAGCAGCCCGTGAGGTCCAGAAGACTGGAGAGTCTGGGAGTTCCAAAGATAGTTGTTTCTCCCTCTCCTGCCTCGGTGGGCAGCCCAGAGCTTCGGAGAACTTGTCAGGGTTTGCTTTCTCTTCTTCCTTGAGCCTTTGTACCTCAAGTGGAACCCAGGTTTGGGGCATTCATATGGTGACTGCTTGGCTGTCAGTTCCCTCTCACCAGCACTTCTAGCCTCCAAACGAGATGCAAGGCTGCAGGCTCTCCCAGGAGACCCTGAGAAGGGCCCTTAGCTGTGGCAGTCAGGAGTCAGCCGGCTAGCCCGGGGCCAGGCCAGTTACCTGCCAAATATCCTTTCCCTGGCCCCCTCTCCCAAGCATGCAGCAGCAATGCCCACCTTGCTCTGCCAGCCTGCTAGCTACACACGCCAGCGCTGCTTGAGATGATAGGGTAGGGCCCCAGGAGACCACCCTGTCAGAGATCTGGACAGGACAGTTCTTAACCTGAAGAAATAGTTATTGCTATACAAAGGGGCAACAGTTTATTTTGCCAGCAGGGCACTGAGGGAGTACCACCAGGGCACCGAGGGAGCACTGCCAGGGCACCGAGGGAGCACTGCCAGGGCACCGAGGGAGCAGTGGATCCATAAATGTGGAAAGGAAGTCTTAGTTGAGGGGCCTCCTGGTGTCTGGTAGAGCTGATGACATGGACTGAGAATCATTTCCCTAACTACCTACTGCACTACCAGGTTGCTATCCATCAAGAGATGTCAGAAGCAAGCCAGCCAGCCAGCCAGCCTCCTTGAATGTAGACGCTTCCTCACTACCTTCCCCCCCACCCCCAAACCATCTCAAGCTGGGACACCTGGCTCCTGCTTCCTCTGCTCCCTGCCCATGGCCTCTGGGTTGCAGTCACTCTCCGCTCTGCTCCGCTCAGCAGCCATCCATCTAGCCAAGACTTTGGGGGAGGAGTTCAGCCCGAGGAGGAGACACTGATTTTAATGAAATCGGTTCCTATTGCAAGGCTGATTCCTCTTACCTTTAACGTGAACTCACAGGCGGATTAAAGTGAAATAAAACCTACTATTTGGGTTACATTTCCAGCTTATTGGAAACATGCATTACCTCCCTGTGACTGGGCCGTGAGAAGGGAAGTTATTATCTTTCTTTAGAGTTTGTGTACACCTTATGGCCGAGGCATTAAGCCTGCCGGGGGTGGGGGAGGGGTGGGGGAAACGGAGGAAAAAGAAATTGTTCCCGCTTACCTCTGTTGTCCAATCACATGCTCCAGTGGGAAAGACGTATCCCAAGTGAGCGATGGAGCCCCAGCGGAGGAGTGGAGTTATTTTCTTCTTTAGGCATGTGAACCAAAAGGACATTAAAGTGCCATTTGGCAAGGGAGCTTGTTCCGTCCTCCAGAGAGGCTTCGACTCACCCCCATCCCAACCTCTCTCTGTTCTTCTGGTATTTATTTCCAGGAGGAAAATGGCCTCCATCCCTGAGAAATGCATCATAGAGGGAATATTTGTGAAGGGCACGACTCTGGACATTTGGAAGCAAGGAGGACCCAGAGAAAGGGCAGATACGAGTCAGATCACATCCATGAGGGGATGAGGAACTCACCAAGTGGACCTGGCTCGAGAGAAAGAGAAGGCCTCCCTCTCTCTCCCTAATCCCACTGTGTACTATCAACACAGAGAAGCCCCCATGCTCCAGGCTTGCAGTCCAGCTTTCTGCCTCCTGGAAGGAAACCTGCCCAGGATCTGTTCTGCCTTCTTTTAAAGCTCTGGAGACAAGGGCTCAGGTGGGGAGGGGGGAGGAAAAGGGGGATCCTTCAGTGTAAAGCAGAGGTTACCCAAGAAGCCAGTGCTCAGCCAGGCAGCAAGATCTGACATTTCTGGTTTAGCTCAGATGTCATGATGTTGGTAGTCTTCCGGAGGGTCTGTCTCAGATGCGATGCGAATGGGGACACTGTTACGTGTCCTTGTTTGGAGGGTTTTAATCATCCAGGACCAAGTCAGGCAAACAAACCCAGTTCCAAGTATTAAACAACAACAACAACAACAACAAAAGAACTGTAATTTGAGCGATTGGAGCCCAAAGTGGGAGAATTGCTGAGAATCTAAAGAGGAAGTGGAATTCAGAGATTAGCATGCACAAACATAGCAACCACTGCTGGCTGCCTCCCTGTAATTTCAGTGGCAACTAGGAGAAAGGTAGAAGGGAAACCAGGCCCTGTCCTGAACCGCTGTGAAGGCCTCTTGTGGAAATGGAGGCCTCTGAGAGAGGAACTGCTGGTGGCCAGCTGGAGCCACAGGTGGCTCCTGAGTTGGCACGAAGAGGCAGAAGTGGCTGGGTTTCTCTCCTCTCATGACCCCACCACTCTTCTAATAGACCTCCCTTTGGCAGAAGCAGCTGGCAAAGGAAACTGAGACTGAGCGGCCTGAAGGGTCTGAGTCCCTGCAGCACAGAGCAGAAAGGTGAGCGCAGTAGATTTGTGGGCAGCCAAACTACAGCGCAAGCTCAGTCTGTTTTGTCTCAGTGTCTCTTAGCCTTGTCTGGGCCCTAAGGTAGCTACCAAGTAGGATGGGGGCAGTCATAGGGACTCCATTGCCAACCTCTCTGACCTAAGCACCTGTGGACAGATGGTACAGCCTAGTAACACACAAAGAAAAGCCAGGTGTGGCTCTCACCAGGACACCGAATGTCCTGCTTTAATGGCTCCCTTACCGGAAGTCATGGCACAGAGCAGAGAGAGAAGAGGTGTCCAAAGAAGACCAAAACTCAAATCCTCACTGCTCTCTATTGATTCTAGAAGCTCCCACCTATAAAATGGGGATGTTGTTAGTGTCTACCTCACCTCTGTGAACATGGGAGAAAAACCCGGCATGTAAAGCAGTGCCAGCTCTCTTGTTAGCCACCAGATCCTTCCAGAAAGATCCCTGGCTACTTCCACTGAGAAGAGCCCCTCTACCATCCAGCTCCACACCAGTGCTGGGGCATTCAAATGGGGCAGTAAGCAGTCATCTGTGGCCCAAAAGTCCTCATCTCCACAGTGGTCAGTATGATCTAGCCTGCTTGCTAGAACTTCTCACCAGAAGAACCCTATATGTGGCAGAAACTCGCTCAGACATGATTGACAGCTGCCTGACTCTTAGTAAGTCTTCAGTAGGGCCCTGAAGGCAGGATGGGGGTGAACTATGAGTCAAAATTTGGGTGAGTGAGAGCAGGTTTCTAGGGACCAAGCCCAGCAGACACTCGTTGAAACCTTGATAAAACTGTTGCTGGAGCAGTTAAAAATGGGGTTTGAAAGGCCAAGTGCTCAGGCTGTGGAGAATGAATGGCTTCCCTCCTGAAGCAGTCACTGAGTCCAGGAGCCAGCGGCAGCCCCCAGCAGAAACGCGGCACAGGCACACTCCCTCATCCGCCAGTAGGGCTGTTTCCAGACAGGCCTTGCCTCCCACCCTTCGCCATTCAGAAACACGCACACAGCTCCTGGACTCAGATCTGCCCCAGGAGGACTGGCAGGAGTCTGGAGGCTCAGAACCAACCCTGGGCCTCATTACTGAGGATCACATGGCCCCATGGACACTCATTAGAGGCCTAGGCGGGAAGCTAACAGGCAAGGCTGCCATCCAGTTTTATATTGGGCTTCTCCTGGGCCTGTAGAGTCTGTAGCTACCACATAGATTTTTGAGTTGAAACATCTCAAAGCTGCATCTGATCAGACTTTTTCCCCACTCCGGCTCGATACGGGTCCCCTGCCTAAAAGTCCGGCTAACAGAAAGTCAGGGGGTAGTTACGAGCTGTGACTTTCTCTCCTCAGCTAAAGGAAGAGAATGAATTCCCACCTGAGAATCTCAACTTGCCTTTCAAACCAGAGCGAATACTTTGACGACTCTCAAGGGAAAACCAGGGGAGAGGAGAGAGAGAGACCCTGTGAGGGGCGGGGGGCGGGGCAGTGAGCCTCCTGAAGAGTGATCAGGGAAAGTCAGGGCGCTGTCGCCCAGGCCGCTAGGTCCTCCTGAAGACAGCTGCCCTTGCTTCGGAGGAAGGGACCTTCCAGACTACACACACTTCACTTCAGCAGCCTCCAGTCAGGGACGACTCAATGGCTGTACCACTCGACTGGCTTTCTCTGACATGGTGCTCAGGCTGTGGAGAGAGATGCTCCCAGGGTGGCATTTGCTGATGACATTGTTGAATGACAGGGAAGAGACTCAGAGAAGAGCATGCCTCTCTTTTTTCTTCAGGGAATGTTAGGCTACTAATCATTCAGATGAACGAACGGGTCAGAACAGAGTGGAGACACAGCCTCTCTCTTCTCTGCCACCTACTGACACGCATGTGACACAGCAGCCATACCTACAAAGCCTCCAGGGGCAGGAGCACATACCTTTCTATACTGGTTTTTGCCACACAGATGCAGTAGCCTCCTAGACACCGAGAGCAGAGTAGCACCAGGTTGGTCACCCAGGCTCTCTGTGTAGAGCTACCCAGCAGCCCTTGAAGGGCCCCGTGGCATCACACCATCATCCTGTTAGAGCCAGAGAGTGCCGCGCCCCCACCCTCCATTGTGCACCGCTTCCTTCTCCCACCTCCTCTCTCTCAGTTCTAAGCAGGAGTCACCCCATTGCCCTGGCTCTATCTCTTCCATGCTCTCAAGAATACAGACACTAGGGACAGAGAGGTTGCTCAGCAGTTAAAAACACTTGCTGCTCTTGCAAAGGACCCAGATTTGATTCCCAGCACCAATGTCAGCTGGCTCACAAGTGCCTGTACCTGCAGCTCCAGGGGATCTGATACCCTCTTCTAGCCTCTGTGGGCACTTAACACACGTGGTGCACATACAAACAAGCAGGCACACACAAACAAATAAATAAAAACAAAGGTAAAGAATATAGATACAGCAAAGATGCTTAGGAAGCAGTGAGTTTTGATGGTTTGCTTTGAATTAAAGATGGCTTATTTAAGTAAGTTCATATAACTTTAATAATTCAACTAAAATTTTAGTAATTCTTGTAAATGACTAAATGTAGTTTACTGTTAAACTTGTATTAGTCAGGGTTCTCTAGAGTCACAGAACTTAGGTAGTCTCTATATAGTAAGGGAATTTGTTGATGACTTACAGTCTGTAGTCCATCTCCCAACAATGGTCAGCAGCGGCTGTGAATGGACGTCCAGGGATCTAAGCAGTGGCTCAGTCCCACAGGCAAGCAGGCGAAGAGAGAGAGCCAATCTTCCTTTTTTTCACTGTCCCTATGTAGGTCTCCAGCAGAAGATGTGACCCAGATTAAAAGTATGTACCACCACACCTGGATCTGGGACTTGTTTTGTCCCAGGCTGACCTTGAACTCAGAAATCTCCTTGCCTTAGTCTCCTGGAATTCCTAGCCACTATGTCCCAAGATCTCCATACCAAGATCCAGGTCAGAAACTTGTATCTCCCAGCCTCAAGATCAGGATCACAGGTGAGCCCTTTAAGTCTGGATTGTAGTTCATTCCAGATATAGTCAAGTTGACAACCAGGAATAACCATTACATGGCTTAATTCTGTTTAGACTTCTATGATCTTTTTTTAAAAGTAGTTTGTTGGGGCTCGTGAGATAGCTCAGCAGGTAAGATCACCTACTGCTCTTCCAAAGGTCCTGAGTTCAAATCCCAGCAATCACATAGTGGCTCATAACCACCCGTAATGAGATCTGATGCCCTCTTCTGGTGTGTCTGAAGACAGAGACAGTGTGCTTATTTATAATAATAAATAAATCTTTGTGCCAGAGAGAGCAGGGATTGAGCAAGCGGGGTCTACCAGAGGGAGCGGACCAGATCGGAGCGAGCAGAGGTTCCCAAAGTCAATTTCCAACAATCAGATGAAGGCTCATAACTATCTGTACAGCTACAGTGTGCACTCATATACATAAAATGAATAAAATAAATCTTTAACAGTAGTTTGTTTTTTATATATGAGTGTGTGGCTGCGTGTGGGTATGTGCGCCACGCCTAGTGGTCCTCTGAACTCAAGTTTTAGATGCTTGGGAGGTACCAAGTGGGTGCTAGGAACTGAACGTGGGTCCTCTGTGAGAACAGCAAGTGCTGAGCCATCTCTCCAGCCTGACGCCTCATCACCTTTAACCACCAACTCTTATGAGAGAGCCTCGGCACCCTACTCCATGGGACCAAGCATTCTGGTCCCTTGTACTCAGGTGCTATGGAACAAGAAAACAGTGAAAAATGCCTTAAAATGAAATTATTTTGCCATTCGAGAGCAAATTTGTTCATACGTCTCACCACAGAAATCAGAAGTAACCTCGGGAGAAGGTTAAGCTGTAGCATGTTCTAGATGAGGAAATGAAGGGTCTGAGAGCAGAAGTGATCCCAGCCCCGGAAAGGTACCCCAGCACCACCACCCTGCAGCTGCCAGGGTTTCGTTCTAGAACCCTGCTGAGTCAGAACAGTGGCCCCACAGCCTCCAGTGGGTACACGGTAACCTGTCCAACCTCCTCGTCTCTCATTGCCACCGCTGCACCAGCTTCTGCGCAGGAGGAACGCCCCAATGCCCGGGCTGTATCTCTTCCATTTTGTCTCTCCCTGTTTTCTGGCATATAAGTTTAGCATGCTTGGCTCTCTTATACATTACGCTTTATGGCCGTTTGCAGTGCAATTTTATTCCCGTCCTGCCATTCAATTTGAATTAAATATCAAACAGATGTGAGTCATTTTTTTGTGTGTGTGCTCTTTTTAAAGAAAAAAAAAAGTTTAATATTAGGGAGCATGCCCTCCTAAGATCAGGAAAGCCATTCGGAGAAATAAGCCCGCTCAAATTAAAAAAGAATCGTATTGGTTTAGTTTGAGATGCTTTCAAGTGGTACCTTTCGAAGTGCTAAGGAGCAGTGCTTCCAGCAAGCTATAAAGCATCGGAGAAAGCAGGGCAAGATATATGGCCTGGGGCTGATGGGGAAATTGAGCTCCAAAAGGGGGCAGCCCCACCTGGGAGGAAGCTCTGGGCCTGGAGATGAGGTTTGCAGATGAGGTTGGGGGAGGCCATCTTCCCCTAAGGCCCTAGGGAGGGCCTGTGCTTTGCAGTCTGTGTGGTCAGGCTGAGAAGGAAGGCAGGAGGGGTCCTCCGCATGCTCAGAGACCCAGCAGGGCCTATGTATCATGTCCTACATTCACGGGTTTGACCTCCATGGCCCGTCTCCCATAGTCAACTGTTAAAGACTGAACTGCCTTTCCAGACATGTCAAATGCCATTGTCCCTTGTCTCTATTACCATCTCTTGGATGGTGGGATCTCTGGCCATTGACAGATCATTGGAAAAGGAGGAGAAAGTTACGCCTCCTCTTTGCAGACAAAGTTGTTCAGAACCTCAGGGGCGATGGCCACTGCCCCACACAGCCTAACAGCACAGAGCATCTTGCACTGGCATGTTTCACTTGCAGGGCTGGGGCCCATCTGATGATGGCTTTTCCCATGAGCAGGAATGGCTGATCAGACTCCAAACAACTCCCCTCCATTCTTGGCAGCAACCATACCTGCTTCTCCAAATTATTGGACCTGCCGCCACTTGTGGCTTCCAGCCAGGACCTCTTAGGGCCAGCTAAAGTGTTTCCATGTGGTCCCTTGACTCACTGTACTGAAAGACACTACTCCAACTTCAGCACTGACTGCAAACAGCCTTTCCATGTCCAGGGCATGGGGCCAGCTTGTTCTAGACATCTTGGATGCCTGCTACAATGCTCTGCACACCCAAGGTTTGCCTCAGGGACAGCATGGAAGTACCCAGGGACCTTGCATCAGGCCCTGCTGATGAAACAGAGCCAACACTTCCTAGCAAGTGGAGAGATTTAAAGAAAGAAAACCCTAGACTTTGACATCAGGTAGCTGAAGTCTAGAGCTAGGTTCTACCCCTTCCTAGCTCTGTAATCTTAGCAAACATCACTCTTAGTCGGTCCTTTTTTGTCTCTCATTTCTCCCCTCCCTCCTCCACCGTGTGTGTGTGTGTGTTTGTGTGTGTGTGTGTGTGTGTGTGTGTGTGTGTGTTGTAATGTTATGTATATGGGTGTCTGGCCTGCATGTACGCCTGGACAGTTTGTATGCACAGAGACCAGACACTACAGATGGTTGTGAGACACCATGTGGGTGCTGAGGATCAAACCCCCAATTCTTTTGAGAGAGCAGCCATCTCTTCAGCTGAGTGCTAAAGACATCTCTGACTGCTGAGACTGCTCTCTGGCCCCACACCCGACTCCCCATTCTGTGTGTGCATTCATCTTATGCCAAGGAGGATGGGGGTGGCACAGCGAGGACCAGCACTTAAGCAGTATTTAGTGTTAAGTAGCTATCTTTGCATCCTACCTTCAAGCTGACAGGCAACCCCTAATCTGATAGTATTTGCTTAGTGGCTAGAGGTTGGGTCAGAGCCAAGTGTCCCCCTGAGGGAACCACAATGATGGCCTCAGGAGGAGTGGGGACGCAAAGGAAGTGGGGATGGATTATGCCTCGTAGTTATGTCTCAGGGAAGCCAGAGATGGGAGAGGAAGCTGAAGAAATATCAAGTGGCTGCAGATGAGGAACTGAGAGTGGAGAACTGTTGTTGCTCCAACGGTCCTGTGTCCAAGGCCCACCTCTGAGTCTGTGCTGGCAGAGCGAGGTGGTGGGCAGTTGATAGAGTGTAAGGGACAGCTGTCTGCTGCAAAGGCAGGAACAGCCACATTTGGTTTCTAGAAGGACTCTCAGCTCAAACAAAGGGTGATCAGGAAAGGATTCTAGAGGAAGAAACTGTGCTTGGATGATGGACAGAGAGATCAAGACAGAGACAAAGAGAGGCAGAGACAGACAGACAGACAGGCAGGCAGGCAGACAGACAGAGACAGAGACAGAGACAGAGACAGAGACAGAGACAGAGACAGAGACAGAGACAGAGGCAGCTCTACATGGCTGCTCACCAGGACAGGCAGCCAGAGATCTCAGTCGCCTCCCACCCTGCATAGCTGACATAGCAATCATTTATTAGGGCTTTACTAAGAGCAAGAGGTCCTCAGAAAGAGGCTCAGTGTCCAGCCATGGGATAGCTCTCAGCTTGCTACTGAAGGGTTGTACTCACAAACAGACCCGGAGCCCTCTTCTCACCAAGTTTAGGGGAATCTCAAGAGAATCCCTTTGATTCTTGGCAGCAAGCATGCCTACAGCTCAGCACAAATCCTCTGCCCCTAGAGCTAACTAAAGAGGTCGGATGTCCTGAGGTGTAACCTCAGGGAAAGGGACCTGACTCTTTTAGTCTTAGTGTTAGGTAGAGCTAGCTCTCTCGGGGACTCCAGATCTTAGGTTGTTAAAGAAGGCTGGCCTGGGCTGGGGAGATGGCCCAGTGGGTAAAGTGTGTGCCATTCAAGCATGAGGCCCTGGCCTTGAATCCCCAGATTCATGTAAAAAGCTGATGTGGTGGCTATGCCTATCACCACACCGTGCTGGAGATATGGAGATAGGCTGGTGCCAGGAGCACATTGGCTGGGCAGTCTAGCTAAGATGGCAAGATCTGGCTTTATAGAGAAACCCTGTCTCAGAAAACAGAGCAGGGCAGGGTCTGGAGGAGAAACTTTAGTTTTGTGGATGGACTTTGCGGCCTTTTCTCTGGCTGCCATCCCCCCCCCATTTTAATATGTAATAAAAACATCGCTGTTTAAATCAGTAAATCTCCACTTGGAGCCAGTAGTCACACAAACGTTTGCTTGGCGGAGGTAGCAAGGCAGGTGCAGGGCAGGGCAGGAGATGGAGAGTGATAGAGGAAGACACTTCTACCTGCACAAGCACAGGCGGGCAACCTCCACACACACACGCATGCACAAGCACACCATGCACCACACACACACACACACA
>JADRCC010234671.1:0-17494 GCA_019843855.1 Hylomyscus alleni
GGGGGAAAGAGAGAGAGAGAGAGAGAGAGAGAGAGAGGAGAGAGAGAGAGAGAGAGAGAGAGAGAGAGAGAGAGAGAGAGAGCGAGAGCTTCCTGTGGATACTCACAGATGCCAGGAGTAGGCATCCCCAGAGCTGACATGATGGGCACACTGCCATGGGTGCTGGGAATTAAACTTAGGTTCTCTGAAGAACAATATGCACTCCTAACCACTGAGCCATCTCTCCAGCTCCCTGAGGTTTACTTTTGATTCTATTTTCTTCAGCCCTGGACCACTAGTCACTGCACTTGCTAATGTGTTTATGTATTTACAGGTTATGAGTTAGCAATCAGGAGCCCAGCCTCAAGTGCCAGACTGGGATTAGTATCGGCTCAGTAACCCCAAAGACAAGTTACATAATCTCTATACATCTCAGTTTCTTCATGTCTGGATGAGAATAAGAGTCGTACCTTTCCAAAGCTCAGGTAAGACTTGAGTTAATGTGTATGATGCACCTGTACTATGTATTTGTACTATGCCAATATTATTAAGAACAAGAAGATATTGCTAATTTTACTCAACCTTGCACATCTAATGCCATGAACAATGCTCAGTAAACGGCAACTGCTTTCATGGGCCCAATGGATTAATACTTTCATCTACTAAGGTCTCTGGGTAGAAAGTCCATTGTGGCTGGTCTATCATTCAAGAGCTTAGAAAACACTGACTCATGAATGTACTTCACCAGTCATCCCAGAGATGAACACTCGGAATCTCCAATCCTTTAAGCCTTTGCTCTAAAGCACAAATCATTTGGCCTTACAAAGGATTTCCTGCTCCCCTACCCAAAAAGACTTGCAATTTAAGTTGAGCAAGTAACAAAGACTACAAAGTCATATTTAGTTCATCTTAATTTGAGAAAAAAATGGTTGTAATTTTTGAGTTACCATTTTTTCATATGTTTATAAAAATTTCATGAGTATCTTTTTGAACTTGCCATTTATTTTTAAATGTCTATTCAAATTGTCCTAAGTACTCATTAATATTTCTTCAAAAAGTTTTATAGTTAAGATATATATATTCAATTATTTTCCCTGAAAGGTGGTAACTAGATTAATGAGGAAAACAGATACATTATCTGTTAAAAAGGAAAAATAATTTTAAGAAAAATGGCTCATTTCATCAAAGCTCCAATATCTTTTCTCTCAAAAGAGACCTGTGGGACCATGTTGAAACACTCTGGATGACACAAGTGATAGAAGTCTTTTTCAGAACTGTAACCTTGAAAAGCCTGCTTAGGAAGAAATGGCCTGTTGCTGTATAACTTGAAGCTAAATTAATGATATACTAATGATGTTCATGAAACATTTCCTGTCTCTTGGGGGCTGGAGAAATAGCTCTGAGGTTAAGAGCAAGTACTGCTCTTACAGAGTTGAGTTTCTGCCACCCACACTGGATGGCTCACAACTGCTTATATCTCCAGATCCAGGGGTTCTGACACCTCTGGCCTCTGAGGTCCTTTGAACTCATATGTTCATATCACACCCACACATATACTTAAAAATAATAAAAATAAATATTTATAAACACTTCCTCTCTCATCACCTGTAAAATCATATGCAACAAAGATTAATGCAGCATTTACTAACATATACACACATACTACACACATACACAGAGAGAGAAAGAAAGAAAGAAAGAGAGAGTGAGAGAGAGAGAGAAATATCAACACCTTTCAATTATATAGCAAAAAAATATAATGAATGACCACAAAAAATGTAAATCACAATAAATAAGCACAGAGTTCTGTGACACTCAGTGCTTGGGATCTTCTATGCCATGGTGTCAAATCTACTGGCCACTAATTCCTCCCCCAAACCACTCTTAGGTCTCAGTAACCTCTTCTTCCACTATTGCTCTGCCAGGACCTTGAGCTGCTACAGTCAAGTTCCTATGTGAATTCACAGCATTATCCAGCTGACTGTACAATTTGCTCAGCACCTGGAGCAAAATGCTGAGAGCTGCAGAGAGCAGGAACACAGTAGTAAATTTAAGAAAGACATGTGTCCATTATGACAGGAAGATTGTTGAACTCACTGACTGCTCCAGGGAAAGGGGATTAAATGGGAAGGGCTGGAGAAACAGTCATAGAGTTGGAGTAGGAACCACAGGTTTATTGAAACCCTGAAAATAGGGCTGGGTTTGCACTTAACTTCAGGGCTACAAAGTAGATCTATCATTATTAAGTCTACATTTTTGTTTCTAAGGGAAGAATGAGCCAGATATGCATGTCCTGTCACCTTTGGCATCATCTTGGTCTCTTGAGCCATAGAACTACTAGATGATAAACTGAATTCCCTAGAATTAGCATCCTCAGGGCATGGCATGGTGGAGGGGTACAGTCTGAGGAAAAGAGCAGTGACATCTTGTATAAGTGGAGTTACGAAATTGAGGGCTTAGGATATGGGACTTGAACTAATATTTATGAGACACTTAAGGAAAGCCTAACATTCTTATAGCCATGATACACATCACAATAAGAGCATAAAATAGCATTTCCTCCCGATTTTACAGAGAAGACACTTAAGATTCTGCTAGAACCCTTTAGCCACAGGTTGGGACCTTAAGAAAGAACTGGGAAGATCTTAGTGCTCTGTAATGTGTGGCACCTACACATGGAGCATCTCATCCCTAAATAACAAACCTGTGACAGATGTAGAGAAGACACCCACTTGGTCATTGACCTAAGCAGGAAATTCTGTGTTTTTCTATTATATATTAATACTATCTCTGCCCATATTTGACATTATTATAAAACATGTGTCAATAAAGATATCAATATAATTCAATGGGGAAGGATGAGATCTTAAAAATGACACTAGAACAAACATGTATATAAAAAAAGAAATAAGTTGAGGGCTGGAAAGACAGTATAGTGTGTAAAAAAAAGGATTTTCTGCTAAGCTGACAACTTAAGTTCTATGATTGGGACCCACATGACAAAAGAATAGAAACAACTTACATAACTTCCTCTGCACATCACAATGCACACATACAAAGTAAATAAATACAATTAAATTGTTTTAAGAAAACAAAGTTGAATCCATAAATCATAGTATATACAAAAGTACTACAATCATGGGCCTAAAATGTATCAGATAGTACTGTAAAATTCTTAGAAGAAAACACTGGGAAACATTTCCATTACCTTGGATTAGAAAATGGTTTTTTTTTTATTTTGCCGTTTAAATGGAATATTTATCTTTTTCTTGTATTTTTTATTAGATGATTTCTTATTTACAATATCTCCTTTCCATGGTTCCCCTCCAAAAATAAAATAAAATAAGAAAAAAATAAAATAAACAAAAACTAAAACAATCCCCTGTTCCCTCCCCACTCCCCCTGCTCACCATCCCACCCCCTCCTGCTTACTGGTCCTGTCATTCCCCTACACTGGGGCATAGAACTCTCACAGGGCCAAGGTCCTCTCCTCCCATTGATGACTGGCTTGGTCATCCTCTGCTATACACATGCTGCTGGAGTCATAAGTCCCCCCATGTGTACTCTTTGGTTGGAGTTTTAGTCCCTGGAAGCTCTGAAGATACTAGTTAGTTCATATTGTTATTCCTCCTAAGGGGCTGCAAACCCTTCAGCTCCTGTGGGGACCCTGTACTCAGTCCAATCCCTGTACTCAGTCCAATGGATGGCTGTGAGCCTCTACTTCTGTATTAGTTGGGTACCTTCAGAGCCTCTCAGGAGACACCTATCGTCCCTGTCATCCAGCACTTGTTGGCATCCACAATAGTATCTAGATTTGATGACTGAATATGGGAAGGCTTTCTTATATATGACAGCTGCAGAGAAATTGAAAAGAAAAAATTAAGTTGGACCTTTTATAAAAATAAAAAAACTCTTTCACTTCAAAGCACAGTATCAAAAAAGGAGATAAGTCCCCTAGGATTAAAAAGTAGTCTATAAATCTTATACATTATGAGAGACTTATAACTAGAAAATTTAAAGAGTTCTTCTAAAGCAACAATTAAAAAGTCAATAACCCAATCAGTAAAATGTATGATGCATTGGATATGAATAAAGGTATATAAATAATCAAAGATCAAATAAATAGTAACTATTAGGGGAATTCAAATCAAAACTACAATGAGATACTGCTTTATACTAAAATGGCTAATATATTATTTGAAGATATGGAGAACTAGAACCATAGTGCACCTATGAGATTATCAAATAAGCTCACAGAAAAATGACAATTTGGGACATAGATTGATAATTCTTCAAGGAGTTACCATATGACCCAGAAATTTCACTCTTAGGTATATGCCCAAGGGAAAAATAAGCATTCACATACAAATTGATACACAGATATTGATAGTATTATTTATAATAGCCAGAAAGTATAAACAACTCAGAAGTCAATAACTGAGGAATGAGTAAACAAATATAGCATATCTTTTAAATGGACTACTATTTGGCCATAAAGAATGAAATATAGTTACAAACTGGATGAATTTGAAAACTCTGTGTATAAGAAGCTATACCCATGTGTGGTGATACAGATATTCCTAGCTACTCAGAAGTCTGAGGCAGCAGGATCACAAGTTCAAAGAAAGCCTAGGTTACAAAGTGAATTCAAGAAAAAATGGAAAACTTAGATAGAGCTTGTCTCAAAAATTTAAAACTTTCAAAGCAAAGAGCTGCGGATATGTAGATTAGTGGTAGAGTGGTTGCTTATACTGCATTAGGCTCTAAGTTTAATCTCCACAGAGAAAGAAAGAGAGAGGGAGGGAGGGAAGAAGAAGAAGAGGAAGAAGAAGAAAAAGAAGAGGTAGAAGAAAGGAAGAAAGGGAAAGTGAAGGGAAGGAGAATGAAAGAAAATTATGTAATTTTATTTATATGAATATTCAGAGTTGAGAAATCCACAGAGACAAAAAGTAGATAGGATGGGGGAGTAAGTAACAGAAAACAATAAGCATGGGACTTATTTCATAGGTGTTAAAAATGTTCTGGATTTAGATAGTAGTGATGGTTGCACAATTCCAGATTGCTTTACAAGCAGAACAAAACAAAAACACAAGGTTGTTGCCAGTAAGATCACTCAGTGTGTAAAAACACTTATCATATAAGCCTCACAGACTTCAGTTTAATGCCCAGAATCATAGTGAAAAGAGAGAAATTACTTAAAAAGATGTCCTCTGACCTCGATGTGTGAACATGTGGGCCATTGCTTGAATGTGCATGCACACACAAATGTACTCTTGAATGTGCATACACATGTATACACATGAATGCACACATACCATATATACACAATATAAAATAAATTAGCAACATGTTTAAAGAAACCCTGAATTATATAATTCAGACAAACACATTTTTGATTTTATGATGTACAAAGAATCTGGGCAGTGGTGGCCTATGCCTTTAATCCCAGCACTCTGGAGGCAGAAGTAGATAGACCTCTGAATTCAAGGCCAGCCTGGTCTACAGAGCAAGCTGCAGTATAACCAGGGGCTACACAAGGAATCCCTGTCTTGGGGTTCAATGGGATAAACTAAGCATTTTGTTACTATAGATTCTAACCAATTCCAAAAACCAAATTTAGGCTATAAAAACAGGTTTCACAGCTATTCGTAGATCAAGCACTTTTTTCCTCCAGTGTTTGTCTGCCTGTACTAGTCAGCATTCCCTAACTGAGAGAATAATTTTAGATAATGTATTTAAAAGGAAGAATGCTCACTGCGCTAACTTATGGTTCCAGAGGATTCAGTCCATAACCATCTGGCCCTCTTGCTTTGGATGATGTGACAAAATAGCCTGCTCATGTTAAGATGACAGGGAAGTAAAGGAGAATTCACATTCTAACAAAGACCTGAGACTCTCAAAATGAACCTGCATCTTTGACAAAACACAACTTAGGTTTTTTGTTTTGGTTTGGTTTTGGTTTGGTTGTTTTTATTTTAATAAAGTGAAAAAATGTTATTATCTTTTTGTCTCCTACTTTCTCCCTCCTCCTTTATGTGGTTTATAAGAACCAAATGGGGGTTAGAATATGTAGTTGCAGAGGACAAAACAAATAGTTGAGTGTAGAGATTGGTAGATAGATACACAAATGGAATGGAGAGAGGAGGAGTTTCTTAGAAAAGAACATAGTCAGTTGTTTTTCACATAGCCTTTCTAGGGCTTCTGGCTCCCTGGACTTATCCTGTATCTGCAGCCCTGACTAAGCATGACACCTGAATAAGGCTCACAAAAGCAAACAGAGATGAATGACGTCTATAGTGGACACTGCTAATAGCGTACTCTGAACCCTGCTGGCGAGTGCAGTAGGTACAAATCCCAGATCCAGTGGTGCTAGCTGATAAAAACCCACAGCTGTCCCTTTCTCTAAAGAACTGAACTCCCACAGTTAGGGAAGAGGAAAGACATAAGGTGTGCAGGGATGATAAGAGAGGACAATGGCAGAGAGTGAATAGGAGCCAAGGACTTTATATGCATTGTGAAAGTATCACAATGAAAGCAGTAATTTAAAAAACAAATGCTTTCAGCAAAATGAACTCTGGTAAGGTTTCCTTCCCCTGAAGTGATTAATGAGACAAGAATGGACTGAGTTGAGAGCTAGGGGTGTACCTCAGTGACAGAGTTAACTATCTAGCATGGACAGGACCCTAGGTTCCATCTCTAGTACTAAAAATGAAAGAATGAACTGCCTGGGGGCAAACAAGCTACTTTTCCTACAAGGTGGGAATAAGCTTGTGATATAATTTCATCACAGAAGCTTTTTCATAGGCTAGGACTATGCTTCCACTGGGCTCCTCAGCCCAACAAATTACTCACACATGAATCTAGATTTTCAGATTTTTCTAGAAAAATCAATATGATACTATAAAATATATACTTGGTCTTCATCTCATATGTTGACACAAAGACCCTAAAATCCTAAGAATCATGAAATGGCATTTTCTTTGGTAGTGATTAACCTTGATTGCCTTTGACCATGGCTAGCAGCCCCTGGTAGCTTCTGAATGAAAGTTAGTCACAGAAACAACAACAACAACAACAAACAAACAAAACAGAGCAATGATTAGAGAATTGAGATTTTTAGTGAAGAGGTTATTGCTAATGGCCAGTGATTTAATCAACCATGCTTATGTAAAGCTTTTATATAAAACTTCAAGGACACTGGGACAGATGGAGGGAGACTTCTAGATATCTGAATTCATAGAGGTTCCTAGAAAGTGGTGTGTGGGAGTTTCATGCCCTTCCCATACATTATCCTGTGAATCTTTTCTGTTACATAATTTATATCATCTTTTAAAATAAACCTGTAAATTTAAGTCCCTCAAGTCTTATTAGGATGTCTAACAAGTAAAAGCAGAGAATATTATCATAAGAACCCTGATTTAAAAATTAGTCAGTCAGAAGCCAGGCATGGTGGTGCACGCCTTTAACCCCAGCACTTGGGAGACAGAGTCAGGCAGATTTCTGAGTTCGAGGCCAGCCTGGTCTACAGAGTGAGTCTAAAACAGCCAGGGCTATACAGAGAAACCCCTTCTCAAAAAACAAAAACAAAACAAAATAAAAATTAGTCAGTCAGAAGCATAGGCCAAACAACCTGGGACTTATAGCTAGCATCAAAAGTGGACCATCTTGAAACCTCAATCTATGGGATGTTACACTATTTCCAGATGAAGGTATAAGAAGTTAATTGAATAATGTTAGCCACTGTTAGATGTGACTGTCAATATTTCTTCATAGTGAGCATGGCCAAAGGTCGTTCTTTCTACCATCTTAATAACACAAACTGAGTATGACCAGTTGTCCCTGTCTGTCAGTTTAACCTTTTAAGCCTAAGAATACCCAAAAAGTATATACACAATCGTTCTCTCTTGAACTACGATCATAAATTGAGCATGCTCAGTATATTAGTTATTTTCTCTAATTTTTGTAACCATATACCTGAAAAGAAAAAACTTAAGGGATGATTGATTTTTAGCTTATACTTTGAAAATTCATCATGGTGGGGAAGGCACCATGATAGGAGAGTAAAGCAGCTAGTTATAATGCATCTGCAGTCAGGAAACAGAATGGACAGGAAGTAGTCTAGAAAACTTGAAGATCCACCCGAAGTGACACACTTCCCCCAGCAAGGCTTCACATTCTAAATGTTCTATAACTTTCCAATTCAGTGCCAATAGTTAAGTACAAAATACTATGTATCCCCATGTAGTATGCATAGCAGGTGCCTCTCTTGGACTAGCTCTACTCTATCCCTGTAGCTTTTCTAAGAGGACATTCCATATTCCTGGGATTTCCAACATCCTCTGGTCATCCAGGGGTGAAAGAGGAAGGTTGTAAGGCAGGATCTGCTTGGCAGATCTGCATAGTCCTCTGGGAATAGGAGCAGAGAGGAAGGAGAGGCCACAACAAGTGGTCTGCCACAAAGCTGGTGATAAGGCTGGGGAATTGGAATTAGAGGATATGAAGGAAAGTGAAGATCACTTAGCTGATTCTCTGACCAATCTGGCCAGTGTGGCCAGTGTATTTCCAGGAAAAAAAATTCATTGCTATTTTTGACTATGGACTTGGATGGGGTTAGTGACTAGCACATCGACAAAATCCTGAGTGCTACCCTTGTCAAATAAATCAATCCATTACCTTTTAATTAAACTTCACTTAATTTCTCAGGGCATGGGATAGAATGAAGCCAGTTTCTTTTGAATATATATGGTCTCTATACTAATTCTCAACAGAGTCCTTTTTTTGCTCTGAAATCTCATGAGTTGATCCTCCATTATCTGCATTTCTATCAGAATTCTGCTCTTTTAAATACCCACTACAATGGTCCATTTATCCCTACTGAAAGTACTCTAGCCTGCAGCTCCAAACTCTTCCATATTCCCTATACAAACCAAAGCCTTACAAAATAAGTGGTCAAGATTATCAGAGCAACAACCCTATTCCTGTTATGCCAATCTTTGTTAGGCAGGGTTCACTAGAGGAACAGAACTGATATAAAGTATCTACACATTATAAAAGAGGATAACTATACTGGATTACGACAGATCCAATAAGTAGTGAATCCAATAAGCAGATAGTGAATACGTAGTCCAATAATATCATTCTGCACAGTGAAAATACTGAATACACAGTATTCATGATGCTGAATATCTCAACAGCTCAAATCTGGTATTGAAGACTGGAAAGTTTCCTGAAGTATCAGTTGTATTCAGCTCACATTGGAAGGCTAAAAAAAGCTGCAGTTTGATGTTGGCAAAAAAAAAAAATAGACATACTTATCAGTGAGAAGGGAAAGCAAGCAAGCAATGCTGGGTTTTCCCAGACCTCTTTTTATCTGAGCCACCCATCAAAAGGCACCCCTGGCTCTAAGATAGTCTCCTTTCATTTAAATCTTCCTGGAAAGCCTCCACAGATTGCACAGACATGTGTCTCAGGTGATGCCAGATCCTATCAACTGGATAATCAAGATTGATCATCACAAATCTACCCCTGTTCCTGGTATGATTTTTTTCTATGACCAAATACCTAACATGAAACAATTTAAAGGAGAAAGGGTAATTTGCACTTATGGTTTCAAGAGATACAGTCATTAAATCATGATGGGGAAGGCATGGCATCTACAATGTAAGGTAGGTGGTTACATTGCAACTGCGTTTGGAATTTTTTAAAAAGACAGGAAGTAAGGAAGGGAATGAAATTCTAAGGCCTCCCTCAAGTGACCAACTTCTTCTAGTGAGACTTTAACTCCTAAATGTTCCACAGCCTTCTGTTACAGTGATACCAATTGTGAATGAAGTATTCTAGCACTGACCCTATGGGAGACAGTTCTCATTCAAATTACAACACTCAGGATCATTTTTAAAAATTTTCAAAGGTGTCTGTTTCTAAAATGACTATTAATATATATAGACTCAAATAAAGTCTCCATGCTTGCTTTATTCAAGGAAGGCACTATTTTTAAAAATAACTCCAGAGTTCTCTTTAACTGTAGCAGGTAATATTTCTCTACTCTTTTTATATTCTGGTCATTTTTATTGGTTTTGTATTCATAAGAGTAATGGCTATTGTGTTAACTTACTAATAAGAGATGATCAGATAACACATTCTCCTTAAAGATTCACAGCTCTGTTTCCTGACTTCCAGTAAGAAAAGCAACTGACAAAAAGGGTCCCACCCTGGGATAATCGTCTGAAACTGATAAAATGAGTCTGAGCAAGGTGCTTCTCAGGACCTTGACTCAGTGCTCCTGAACTATTACTGTGTTCCGGAGAACTTTGTTTTTGTTTTTGCTTTTTGTTTGTTTGTTTAGTTGGTTTGGTTTTTTCGAGACAGGGTTTTTCTGTGTAGTCCTGGTTGTCCTGGAACTCACTCTGTAGACCAGGCTGGCCTCGAACTCAGAAATCTACCTGCCTCTGCCTCCCAAGTGCCAAGATTAAAGGCATGCACCACCACTGCCTAGTCCCGGGAGAACTTTTTATTCAAAAGTTTCCCCAGAATGAAAGATGTTGTTGAGCCTGCGTGTCAACCAATAGTCCAGGTAATAGCCTTGAACTGAATGAATGCTAAGAAAAATGCACTACATTTAGCCACAGGTCTCAGAATTTATGTTGGCCATGAGGTCTAGGAAAATGAAAAGCGAATTCAGTCCAGACTCTGGTAAAATGGCTAAGAGATTAAAAGAAGACTTGACCCAGAAGGAAAGGCTAGTCAAGAAGCCCTTTATGAGACTATACAAGGACTCGGAGAAAATCTGAGAGATTGCAATATATCTTTCTTGGTGACAGCAATTCAAAATTTGGGAGGCTGGAATGCATTTCCACTCTACAGCTATAGAAATGGTAAAGGAGCTCTAGTGGAAACTGAGGCCTCTAATTAGATTGTTGGTGGTTTATATACACAAATACACACACACACACACACACACACACACACACACACACATATATGGAACCTCCATATATATAATTTTACAAATTCCTATGTTGTGAAATTTCAAATATGAAATTTTATCTGAATATAGAATTGGTGTGATGTTTTGGCCAGCAAGATGACAAGAGGAATACAGGCTCTTGCTGTCAAGACTGATGACCTGAATTTGATACACAGTAGAAGGTGAGAACCAATTTCCACAAGTTGTTCACTGATCTCCACACATATATACCATTGCATTGCAGCTTCTCTCTCTCTCTCTCTCTCTCTCTCTCTCTCTCTCTCTCTCTCTCTTTCTCTCTCTCTCTCACACACACACACACATACACACATACACATACATACATACGTACACAAACTATAAAATAAATTGAGAATTTAAAAAAATTTTGACTAATTTTTTCTAGCCCTCAAAAACTAACACGGACAACATTGTGTCCACAATAAAGGCCAACACTATTTTTTCCATTATTGGAAGATATGTAACTTCTTAACAATAAACAAACCAACTAAGAAAAATTTAAGAATAGCAAATAATAAATATAGCCAAAAACTATAAAATCTTTGGGCTTTTTTCTAATACTACTCATTTTTTGTGTGCTCATTTACTACGTTAAATCCACATGTTTCTGTTTTTATATTATTTGTATGCTATCAAATTGGCTTACTGTTAAGTGTGTGCTCATATAAATTAGTTAAATTAGCCAAAATGCCTTTTAGTTCATTTAGGTAAACCTTTCATGAATAAATTTGTTAGCAAAGTAAAAGTAAATATGTCTTGAAAATTATTAAAATGTTTTTGTCTAAGTTGCTAACCAATAGAAATTATACTTGTCTTCACAGTGTGCTTAAAGTGAAAGAGCTAGAGAGATGGATTGATGGGTAAAGCAATTGCCACATAAGCATTAGAACCTGAGTTCATATCTCTAGCTTCCATATAATATAAAACTTTGAACATGGCATAACATCTGTAATTCTAGCATCTTGAAGGAAGAAACAGGAAGCTGCCCAGAGCTCACTGGCAAGTTAGTGTGGCTGAATAATTGAGCTCTACATTTGATGAGAAACTCTGTCTCAAAAATATAAGGTGGAGAGTAATAATAGAAAAAGACCCTTGATATTGATCATTGCCCTCCACATGACATCACTCAGTACATGTACATATGCACATGTACATGCACACAAACATATCATGTAAATGGTATATATGATATGACATTGACTTTTATGTTTCAAGTAAATTAACTTTCAAAGTTTTCCTTTTATCAGAAAACAAAGTACTAATGAGGCTTCTGATATCTCTTTTTCCATGGAAAATATAGACCTATAAGATATAACTAAATTAAGTAAGTTTATTTATGTCCTTTTTAAGATTATTGAACATAATCGTAATTTTGAAGTCTTTGTCTTGTGCTTCAGCAATACTGCATTTTTCTAATGGAAGCATATTGTCTTGGTTGTTTGAGTTTGTGATCTTCTGCTGGTATCTAATCATCTGAAGTTATGATGACTGAGGTATTGATATCTGATCTTGTCTTTGTTGGCTAGATGCCACATTCTTTGGCTGCTGGTGCCCTCTCTGGACCCTAGGCAAATATTGTGGTTGTAGGGTCACTGGTAGAGAGTGTTTCTGTAAATCAGTGGGTAACAAAAAGGAATAGAGATGGGCTAGGAGGAAAGACTGAGAGGGGATTCTGGAAATAGATAAAGGGATCCTGCCTACATAAAGAGTAAGAATTCCTAGGGATTTGGAAATAAGCTAGGAGGAGTTACCACTACAAGGAGGTTGCTGTAGAACATAGAATCTCTCTTAAATGACAGTGTTGAAAGGTCTAGGGGGACCATGGGTCTGAAGCAAGAGTTGGAGTCTCCAGTGAATAGAGTTAGGTGGATGAGGGGCTCCCCAAACAGGACTAAGAGTAAGCCTAAACAGGGCATAATGGCAGGCAGGAAAGAGTGAAAATCACCTACCTGAGTCTCAGCCTGGTGTGGCTACAGGTGTCCCTGGTCTAAAGTGTTATTAAGCATCTGTTAATGACACAAAGAAATGGAGATGGACTAGAAAGGAAGGCTAAGAGGGCCAGCAAGAAAGAGCTAAGCTGGTTTGAATGAAATTGGCCTTGAATAGGCTCATGTATTTGAAGGTGTAGCGATCAGTTGGTCGACTATTTGAAAATGATTAGATGTGGGATTCTTGGAGTAGGTGTGTCTTGCTGTGAGATCTTGGCAATGATTGTGACTGCTTTTTGCCTTTGCCCTAAAATCTACAGAAGGCTAAAGTGAAGAATTTTGGATTAATGGCATTGGTATAAGAGATTGCAGGAAAGCCTAGAATTGATTCTGTCATGTGGTGTATAATCTTAGGCAGATCTACAATGATAAGGAGTAAGCGGAGCAACAAAATTGCAAAATGTACTTGAGGTGAAAAGGAGCACCAAGAAGTGAAATAGAGCTAAGTGCTAGGGCTGCAGGAGATAAAAGTTGGAAGAAAAGCTTGATTCTGTATGGAATAACATGACAGGAGTAGTGATCTCAGGGCAAGATGTCACCCAGCTACGTGTTCAACTTCTCAAAAGCAATGAAAAGCTTTCTAATTCCTCAACTGCATACAATGAAATGGCAGCATGGTCTGCCCACAACAAACTACTAGCTCCCTTAAATCTTTCTTAAGGCTTAAAGCCAGGATTTCTGACATTTCTGCTAGGCCTCCAAACTTGAATCTTAGAAACTCTTTTGCCTTATGCCTCTTTGCCTTATGTTTTGGGCCTACGTATGTTTCTGCCTCTCTAAACCTGGAAAGTTCTGCTGTGTCTTTCGTAGCTAAAAGGTAAACCATTTCATGTTGTCAGCTCCCATCTGCAGGCACACAATAACTGTCCATTGTCCTGGCCAGTATTTAATAATATTTGCTTCAAATTTGCCTAAAATATTCTGATATTCTTATTCTCACCTTGTGGAATTAACAACAGTTTTTAAGGAAAGAGCATTTTAAAACCATACTAACAACCAGATAGATAGATAGATAGATAGATAGATAGATAGATAGATAGGCAGGCAGACAGATACAACCAGTTTGTTATATTCATTTGTTCAGATGTCTTTTAGGCATGAATAATTCTGAAAAATTGTTTTATGCTGTTGTATTCTACTCAGAATGTGGCTCTGGAGTTTGATTTTGGCCCATCTGCTCCAGACCCAATTATGCCTGTTTAAAAGTTTCCTCCAAAGCTTTTGTTCTGGGTCAGGCCGGCCACTTGACTCAGTGACAGGTAGAAGGCAAACAGAACAGCACAGGAAAAGACACTTTGCTTTGCACTTGAGAATAAATAAAAGTAAACTATTGTCATAGAGGTTACAGTGGCAACCTTCTAAACACTACTCCACTGTCTTTTCCTTGTTTTTTATTACTCTCTTTAAAGCTTTTGTTGAATGTTAACTTTCTGTATTTTAGGATTTGTAAGTTCATTGGATAAGAATACTATCAGAATTTTTTAGGCAAATTTGAAGCAAGTGTTATTAAATACTGGCCAGGACAATGGATCCTGGCCAGGTCTATACCCAGGATTCCCAGAGTATGGTGCTGAATTACACTAGGAGCTTATAAAAGCAAAACCTACGAGACTACATAGTTCCACCTTTTTCCAATCAGGGGGAAGTATACATCCTGACCTACTTCTTGCTTACTTACCTCTCATCTACGTGTGATCAAGCACATATCCTGTACAGATGGGGCAATGAAGCTTGTTTACAGAAGCAAATTTAAAACCACTTGGCTTGTTATCTTACATGAACAGGCCCCAGCATTCCAGGAAGCTATCTCTCCTTGGGTAAGTAGGGTTTAGAGGTTAAAAGCACTGTTGTTTTATAGATCTCTTAGACACAGTAATTTAAACTTAAAACATAACTCTGGATCATGAGCTTCCAGAGGCTGGGAAGGTGTAATAAGAAGTGGGCTAGAGCTTTTTAATTTCATGACTGAGGAACCTCTTTTCACAGACCTGACATTTCTGATTGCAGTGTATTCTAGGAGTTAGCCATCACACTGTAATAAAAAATGGATTGATAGCAAAAAAAATGCATAGATAATTTGCTACAGCATACCATTTATGTAACTGGGATCCAACTATTGTTTAGGAAAAGGGTGTGTACTTGATAGTCTTACCTTGAAGCACCAAGTGGCTTGCTGCCATCTTGGCACCTCATTCACATTGGGGTAAATAACAACCTTGTAGCTTTCAGCAATCTTGGCAGCTACATGATTCAACCACAATCTTTACTAATGTTAAAGAAAGAGATTTCATGTGACTTCACTGCCATTGTGGTTAAAGTGGCCAGGTGGTATATCAACTAAGGCAGTACCCACAAAGCAGCTAGACTTACTGAGCCCCCTATTTATCATTTTATCTCCCTTTTATTAGTCAGGAAGGCAACATCAGGCTTCCAAGATGGTTTGTTTTAAAACTGGGTCATATAAAAAAAATCATTATGTAAAAGTACATTGTAAAAGGATCAGGAAAATATGGTCCCCAGTCTGTCTATAGAGTGTGTTTATGATTGAAAGTTTATTTTGACACTAACGGTTTGGAGTTACAAAGATAAGATTATTAAAATCCTAAACTTATAAAAGAGTTACTAACTTATTGTAAACTTTTAAAGATAAATAAGGCATACAAGTTAATGGGCAGTATGTAATTATAGATGCAATTCATTTACATAGCCAAGCTTAGAAGGAAAGACTAGTTTATATCTCCCATGACATATAGCATTCTGAATATGTTGTGAAAATTAAGCCTAAAGCAAGCAAAGCAAAACAAGTTTAAACTAAACTTGAAGGTTATTTAACACATAAATAATATTCAAAATCAGTTATATAAAAATTGGTTATAAAAGATGGAATGCTTGAGTAACATGGGTTAAATTTACTATACACTCACATGACAAGAAACTAGTCTAGCTCAAGTCATTTCCTTGGATAGAGCATAAGTTCCCTTGGAAAGAGCACCATCCTACCATAGTAAGTTGCATTTGAGCCTCATTGCAATATAAAGATGCATGGCAAATAAGATCTGCCAGAAGTCTGCTGCTTCTGATTCTACCTGCTTAGGCCTTACCAGCTCTGGACATGTGTCATGTTTTCTCATGTGTCACATGATAATGGGATGCATTCTCTTGCCCAGTGGAGAACCTCTGAGTTTATACCCACATCCTAAACATCTCAAAGAACACAAAATCAAATAGCAATTACTTTGCCTTGAATGTCTCCCTAATGGACATATGAGGATGTTTTGAACAGGGCAACCTTGTACTTAAGCCTATTAGCTGACCGGTATAGGACCTGTAGGCTAGTTCAATTGGTCATGACCTTCAGTGTGACATTCAATTCTTCTTAAAAAAAAAAAGGCTAATTCCAGCATCTTTACCCTAACTACCCATGTTACCTCAATAAAGGAGGATGCCAGATACTCAGTTATCAAACTCACAGCTTTGGAAAGTTATTCAGAATAGCCAAACAGTATCAATGGCAGTGGAAATTTGCTTACTGCTGTCAGTATGTGGTGACCTAAAGATTTGTCCATCGACAAAAAGAGTTGGCTTTATCCTTGTATGTTAATTAATCTATGATGTACACCATTTATTACAGGTTTGATATGATTGTTTTCACCTTTCATATGTTGGTTAAGTATATGTAATGAAACCTTCCATATTTTTAAAAAGCTCATTAAAGTACCCTTTAAAATGAATCATTTACTCTTGACAAGGAAGACATTCTCTCTGTGGGTATACTTTCTAAATTGGAAATTGAAAACAATTTCTTTTTGGGAAATACAACTTATAGTTAAATTGTTTCTTAAAATATAAGTATAATTTATGTCAACAAAAATACATATTAAGTCATGTGTTCATATTCTAGATATGGTCATTTAAGGTAATGGGGCCAATTTTTAAAATTTCACCTTATCAAGTTGTTTCTAATCAAAAATTGTGTTTTACTTGAGAGACTTCAGAGACTTGACTCTTTCTGTTCTTTAAATCATAGCTGGTATTGTTAATGTTTGAATCAAATATGCAAAGCTTATCATATGTGAAAGCAAGGAGTACCACTAGGACACGTTCTGTTCAGAATCATTCCTTGGATGCTGACTTTAACTGACTTTTTCTACTAAGCTTCCAGCTGCTTGTTCCTTATTCAGGAGTCTGATGTCTGATACAAACCAACATCTAACTACTGTTACCTCAGCCTTCTATAGATCTCTGGTCATGGTCAGGCCAGTTGTAACTCATGTTAACCTCGATGTAAAAGTTTCCTTGTGCATGTTTGTCTCTTAATGTTACCCACAAAGTGTACAGTTACTACCACCTTGCTTATGTTCTGGATCCTTGCCAACTGTTCAGCATTACCCTGGCCGCTTGGATGGACCCTCGTCTGAGGCACTCTAACTGCTGCCCGTCTCATCGCTCTTCTGTCAGCCTTGAGCAGTTACCTCAACTGCCCAAACCTAACCTTAAACCCCCAAAAGCATTTCAAGTGAGCTCTAAAAGAGGACTAATG
>JADRCC010234674.1:0-12478 GCA_019843855.1 Hylomyscus alleni
ATAGACCAGTCTGGCCTCGAACTCAGAAATCCACCTGCCTCTGCCTCCCAAGTGCTGGGATTAAAGGTGTGCGCCACCACCACCCGGCCAGGGCTCTCCAGGTTGACTATTACTGTTTTTCTTTTCTAAAAAGCCTCTGTGCTAGTATTTGGATTTTGTTTGATGGCTGTTTCCCTAAGTACCATGCATAGGAATTTTGACATTCAATGATGCAATGTTAGGAGGTAGTAAGACCTTTAAGAAGTGGAACAAATTGGGTGAATTATTAAGGACTCTTGGGAGACTCTACTCCTCACTCTGTTTTAGTGCCTGGAAATTAACTACATCCTTGTCATATAATCTTCTACTATTATGAAGCCATGTGCTAGGAAGCCTTCATCAGAACAAACTTAATGGTGATACTATTTACTTGAACTTCAGAACTATGAGTTAAAACTTTAAAATAAGTTATTCATCCTTAGTTATTTCATTTAAATAATAGAAAATAAATAATCTGAAAGCAAACATAATCAAATATTAACCTTTTATAAATGTCTGGGCATAGGTCGTTCTTTGTTTCTTCTACAAGGATTATCCCTCTTGTGAATTAGTCAATCACTAAAAAGGAAAAAAATGAACAAAACTAAATGATCTCAACAGATTGTATACTTAAATGAATATACATGTAAAAGTTGTGTAGTTGAGGAGTGAGAGGGACATGGGAGTAATGGGAGAGGTTAGAGGAAGGGCCAGAATGAGGTACATACAGTACCTGCATATGAAATTCTCATAAAATAAAAAAAGTATGTTTTAAAAGATGAAAATTAGTAAAAATTTTTACTCTTTCCAAATTTCAAATATTGTCAACATTCTGACTTTTTTAGTTTTATGCACCTTAATATAATTTGCTGTTTCTTAAGTCTTACCTCCAAATTTAAACATTCTAAGGATTAGGAAGAAAACACAGCTTGTGAGTCTCAAGAAGCTCCTGAAATTTAAATGTTTCACAAGGCTTCATTCAAAGGATACAGTAACAATTGTTGGAGAGTAGAAACTTTAACCTTCCAAACTGCAGGAATATCAGGGAGGGAGCTTCAGTGATGCTACTTAGTGATTTATCATCAATGCCTGGAAGGCTTTTCTGTGATGCAGCTGGTTTTGAGTCATCAGTGGTCCTATAAAGCATCCCTCATCTGTATTTCTGTATGTAACCTCAAATAAACTCACGGATGCACTGAGCTACATTTGGATGGAATTGTTTTTTCAGTCTGCTAGTATCCTATCTGAGGTGAACAAATATTTGTTCATGTCTCCTCCATAAAAATCTCATAATTATAAATAATTGAAACAAACTATTAACAAATGAATTATATAATTATAGACTATTGTCTCCATGTTTACAGGTTAGACTTCAAAGAGAAAAACTATCCCTACCATAATTAAAGGTATCTTCTTAATATAGCTCCATTATTAATAGTATTGCTTCTTTTTAATTAGACACTAAATTTAAAGTGGAGTTAAGCTACTACATTTGTTTGGGATGTTATGTCAATATTTTAACCTACCATACACTGTAATTATATTCTCAGCCATCACATAAACTATGCATAAATATTTATTTTTAGTAGTTGACACAATAAGAACACTTTCTGAAAGTTTATTTGTATCAAATACTATGTGATTGGGGAACATATTCTTCAGGATGTTTGTAGCGGTCCTGGTTGTTTTTTTTTTTTTTCTCACATGAAGTTGATAATTGTTCTTTCAAGATCTGTGAGGATTTTTGTTGGAATTTTGATGGGAATTTCATTGAATCTATAGATTACTTTTGGTAAGATGATCATTTTCCCTTTGTTAATCCTACCAATCCATGAGCAAGGGAGATCTTTCCATCTTCTGATATCTTTGTCAATGTTTTTCCAGGGACTTGAAGTTATTTTCCCATAGGCTTTCACTTTCTTGGATAGAGTTATACCAAGGTATTCCACTGGAAGACCAACATAGTCGACTAACCTGGACCCTTGGGAGCTCCCAGAGACTGAATTGTCAACCAAAGAGCACAGGCTGAACCTAGCCCCATCATCCCTGCAGCCCCACACATATGTAGCAGATTAGCATCTTAGTCTTCATGCAGATCCCACAACAGCTGGAGCAGTGGCTATCTCTGAGCCTGTTTCATGCCTGCATGTGAATCCAGGGCCCTAAATGGACAGCCCTGTCTGGCTTCGGTGGGAGAGGATGTGTCTAGTCTCACAGTGACTTGGTGTATGTGTGGAGTTTGAAACCCAGAGGGGATTTCTACTTCTCAAAAGAGAAGGGGAAGAAGGAATGAGGGGAGGACTTGAGTGGGGGAGGTTACTGGAAGGAGAAGATGGGTTGATATTGGGTTGTTAAATTAATTAGTTAATTAATTTAATAAAAAAGAAATTCACTACAAGCAAAGGATCTCATTTAAGTTAAAATGTTCATAATTGAAGTTTGCATTTCACCAAAGTCTGGAAAATATAAAAAGTGAGATAGTCCCATTTTTTTCTATGCCTCTTTGAAGTTTGGGCTAGGCATTTCTCTGAAGACAGACCTTCATATAGTTTTTGACTCAATAAACTGACCAGCAGATGGCATTATTGTATTTTCAAAATGTTCTTAAGCTTAAAAAATATAAAAGAATAATAAGACAGAAACAAATTCAATCTTCAAAACTTTGTTTTTCACATTGGCAGTAAAAAGTACTTCTACTTGCTTTTTTGTTTTATAATTTGTGTGGTATAGATATGAAAAAGATACACCTCACAAATTTTAAGCACTAGATCGCATATACCCTTCGGAGACTGTTTCTACACCAATAAAAGTCCATGGCCTGGGTACATACCAAAGAATACTTATATCAATCATTTCGAGTTTTTAAACTAGTGTGATAATTTTTCTATATATTATACTTTTATTTTTCAAAATGACATTAAACAAATGAGACAATACAATTGATGATTTTTCAGCACTAATATTCAGAAATCTGCTGATAATTGATGAGGATCTACTGGATGGTGATGACTATGGGTGTTCAGTGGAGAAAGATTGTGGAATTATCAAATGAACAAACTCCTTCTCTATTCCTGACTAATGTGAATAATCAGGAAATAGACTCTGCTGAAATTTACAGAGGCTTTGGAGATCTAGTTAAACTACACATGTACAAAAGTCCCTAGTTGCTAGGTTTGTGACACATAAGCAAACTTGTGTATTTCGCTTTATCATGGAGGTTTTATAAATAACAAAAACGTATAGTCAAAATAACAGGCCAAGTTTCATCTTGTCTTCCTTACACCCAATCTCATCAATTCACAACTTTCAGCTTCATTCCCACAACTATTTTTGGTAATCTCCACAGAGAAGAGATGATGTGAGCTAATGAGCATCCCTCATGGTTTCCATCTGGATCTTGCCATTTTATTCTTTGCAGCAGCAGATGCTTCAAGTTGCTTATTTTCATGATCTATATCAAGGTTGAGTTTGAGAGTCAGCCATCAGTTAACAATGTCTCTTCTGCATATGGCTTTTTAAAATGTGTATCTAATGATGTCTTTATTCTAAATATCAAGTGATATCAAACACTCACAGATACCCCATAAAAATACACACTTCTTAAGTCCATGAAAGTACTGAGAATATATGTTATGACAACTGTCACGATGTATGTTTGCAAGACACAAATACTGTTAGTGTTTTAGATACTTTGAAGCTGTGTAAAGTTTGAGAGGAGAGAGAAGAATTTGTCCACTTTATCTTTTCTTTTTATACTAGTCTCAATGCAGCATTATATTTTAATTGTTGATAGTTGTGTTGAAAATAGTTATTGTGATTTCTCCTTAGTGTATGTTCCACATTCCTTTAGTCCTATATAGAACAACATGTAAATGACACACAGATGCTTAATTCAGATTTCCCCTATCCTTCATTGCCAGGAAAATGCCATTTGATAAATTTCACATGACTGAATTTTGTCTATTGTAATAACAGTGAAATCACAGTTCTCTCTTACAGCTGTTATTCATCAACCACCACATAGAATAGTTTTCATGTGTTATTTAATTCCTTTAAAATATGAAAGATTGGATTTTACAAAAGAGGAAATTGGATTAGAAAAACTGATAATTAGGTGACAATACTGAAGGTGAAACTGGTGTTTATCCTGGTGCCTGATTTATATCATAAAATTAACAGGCTACCCAAGAAACTTTCTTTGGCAAATATCAAACTATCATTGATCATATATAAAACATGTTTTATTGCTCAGTGAAAAAGCTGATAAATATTAGTTCTACTCTATTTCTTTTCCTCATTTTACTGAGAATATCCAAATCCAGATCTAGAAACTTAGTGAATTAATATGAAAATTATTCTCTCCTTTCCCTATATCTCTTCAATAGCAATAAAGTTGTGGAAAATCTAATTTATTTTGTGTATGCATTCATGTGAAAACAAAAAATAATTTTCTGTCTGTCAATGCTGTTGATGTCTATCAAGAGAAAATGTCCCATGTCAGAGAACATATCTTGCTTCTGTGAAGACAATAAAATAATAATTATGTTATGACTAAGTATATTTCATTGATTTCCTGTTGCATAGATCCACTCTTAGGTATACACATTCAGGGCTTATTTCTAGGATTGTGCTCCTCCCCCAAACAGAACGAGTGTGTCAGCATGGAATAGCAGAGTACTCCTGTGTAAAGCATAGCATCCTAGTAAAACAGTTCACACAGTCATTATCTGAAGTTGTCTGCGATATCTGTAAGGCATAGTACACTAGGAAATAAAACTTCAGCAAAGTAAGGAATTAACAGACATTTCTGTTCATCTCCAAAGGTGTCAATCTCTGCAGAAACGTCCTGTCACAGAAATTGTTATTTTATCTGCAGATAAGAAGACAGCCTCATAGAATTTAAATAGTATTCAGAATTATTGGAGCTGAGTTGAACTATTGTGTATTTTCTGTAAAGAACTATCTACCACATGATTCTTGGTACAAATGCTGGAAACAGAAATGAACAGGAGTGCAAATTGAGAAAAAAAAGCCAGGTAGCTATCATTTCTTTATTGTGTAGCATATTTAGGCAGCTCTGCAACTAAGCTTTTAGTTAAAGGCATGTACTTGCATTTTAAAAGTAGGTAATTTACACCATAAGTGTTTCCCTTGCTTAATTCATTTCTTAGCAGTCTCACCATTCTTCTCATCACAATTATGAGATACTCTTCAACCTAATTTTAATTCTAGTTTTTAAGTACTGAAGATATCTAGTGATAGTTTTCCTTTGCTTGTTTTTCATTTAGGAATTGCTTCCCTGACAATATATCGAACTTAAGTCCACCTAAACCTTTAAATGAAGATTTATTTGTACTCTGGTAAATCATGAATCAAACGTCTTTTAGATCAATTAAGTAAATCACTTTGGTGTCAGTCTATTGCATTTGTTATAAATGAATATCTTTGTTCTTTGTATGCTATAAATCATGTCCCATACAAAAATATGCAATTAATAACCTACTAGTCTCTTGAGGGGGTAGAGTGCACACGTTTGTGGAAGTGGACAATTCATTTCTTGCAGTTTTCTTATAGACACTGAAGAAAAACCTCAGTATGTGCTTATAAATTTCGTTGTCATTATTTCGAGTATTTTTGGTAAACAAATTTTTCCAAGAAATTATTAAGAGACCATAAATACTAAAAATCTAAAGTTAGAAAAGTACTATTTATGCAAGACTGGTTCATACAATACTAGGAAATAATCCACGAGATAATGATTTTAGATTAAGCTATTGTTTTTGAAGACACAAAGCATAAAGTTTTTTTTTAAATATAATATGCAGAAATTTAGACCTTGGTGATTCTGAATATTTCACAAGACAATTTGCAATTAGAATAGAATGTCAAATACTGACGTGAAGTATTCAGTTCATATAGGCATAGTGTATCATCAGCCAAATATCAAGAACCGCCTTCCAGTAGATGTTCCAATGAGGTGTCAAATTCAAGCTTCATATTCTGATTATGTTTTATAACAGAATTTTATACTGAATGACATTAATAAAGCTGATATACTCATTAATATTTTGGTTCTTTGAATATTTACAGAGTAATCTCATTTTAATATGAAAAATAAATACTAGAAAGCATTAAAACAAATAATAGACCACAGAAAATAACACTAAGATTCATTGAAGAGCAATTTCCTTTGCTAAATTACATCTATTTTATAAGAGCAAAAACCTGGCACTAGCCAAACTGTAAACTACACCAAGTCTATCATATTTAAATTTATTATAAGACCCTCTCAATAAAGGAGAGAATACATTTATTCATTTTGTTGTTAAGCAGTTCTTTAAAGTAGAGTCATTTGGTCTGAGATCAAATCTAACTATCTATTTTTGTGAGAAATTTAATTTCCTTGCTATTTTATTTTATCATTAAAGTATAATATTAATTGATTCATTTTCAAAGATATTACCATATTACTTGAAGCTTGTAATTGCTGATTTATATTTTGCAACAGTTATTTTTTGCTTTATTAATTGTAGTCATCAGAGTCTCTTCATGTTTCCAAAGAGGTACACAAGAAGAAAATACTCAGCACTTAAAATAGCCCAAATACAAGGTTTTAAAAGAACTTTTCCTAAAAAATTTAAGGAACATATTACTGAACACGATTATCAATTCACCCGGATGTAGGGGATGATGATATTTTATTGTCTGTCATAGAATTGGGGCAATACAACACATCAAAGACTAACTCCTCAGTGTATTTTATGCTATGACTCTAACATTTTTCTTTCAGTTAACTTTGTTCACATTGGTCATGCTTGAATATCATTACTGCCTTGTTCTACACAAAATAAATTATTTACTTTTAAGTAGAAAATTGATTTTGAAGCATTTCAAGAACATTTTAGATAACTGAAAATAACTGACAATCATAAGACATAGCAAAGAAGTTTTTTACTTGAAGAGATGAGGCTATTGACAGATGCTACAATGAAACAATGAAACAATATTAAATTCATCCTATTATCAATGATTCCAGCAATGAATATGTAAATATGAAATTAACATTTTTCAATTTATTTTAGTCTTTAATTGATGCAGATTATTTTTGTAAGTAGGAGGAACAAGAAATGTGTTTTTGCTACAAAAATGCTAGATAATTTAGTTCTAGATTCTATTACAGAAATCTATCATAGTAAAATTTGCTACATTGATATAAGAAATAGATTAAAGGATATGGTAATGGATGCCTTTAATTCTATCATTTTTGTGACAGAGGCATAAGGATATCCATAAGTTCAAATCTGTCCTGGTCTATATAATGAGTTCCAAGCCTGACAGTGTTACATAGTGAGTCCCTGTATTAATCAACAGTAACAGCAACAGTAGCAGCAGCAACAACAACATCAAAAGAGACTCTAAGGATCTATACCATCTGCAGACACCAAACCCAGACACTATTGCTGTTGCCAAGAAGCACTTGCTGACAGGAGCCTGGTATGGCTGTCCCCTGAGAGGTTCTGTCAGCACCTGACTAATACAGATGTAGGTACTTAGAGTCAACCATCAGACTGAGCTCAGAGACCCCATTGTAAGAGCTAGGGGAAAGACTTAAGGAGCTGAATGAGATTGCAACACTCTAGGAAGAACATTATCAGCAGGTTGGACCACCCAGTAATCCCATGTACTAGACCACCTACCAAGGAGTGTACAGGTAGGGATCCATGACTCTAGACACATATGTAACAAAGGATGGTCAGACATCAATGGGTGGGAAGGCCCTTGGTTCTGTGGAGGCTTGATGCCCAAGTATAGGGGAATGTTAGGGCAGTGAGGCAGGAATGAGTGAGTGGGTGAAGGAGTACCCTCATAGAGGCAAAGGGGAGGGGAGATAGGATCACAAGTTTGTGGAGGGGAAGGGGAGTATCATTTGAAATATAAATGGATAAAATAATTATTTAAAAAATAAATAGATCATAGTTTATTTTACAGAATATTGCCTTGTCTTATCTTTTATTTCAAGATTAAGTTAAATTTTATGTGAGGGTACAAAAGAGTCAGGAGCACAATGAATAAAAAATAACTGCAGAATTTTACAATTACATAATAATCTATTGTTTAAACTCCTGTGTATAATGAAAAATAATAAATTTTGAAATTTTATTCAATATACTAAAAAGTGCAAGAACTCAGAAATGTTATTGATTTGGTAATAAGTTTTAAAGCATTTGCCAAGCATTAATATATATTTAAGGTCAAAGAGATAGCAATATTCAATGGTGTTTACATTTAATGAGCTAATATTTATTAAGAATCTACCAGATATTAGTAATGATTTAGGTTCTCAGATACATCAGTATACAAAACAGAAAATGTCTTGTCTTTATGTATATTATTACAGTGAGGAAATAGTAGAAGTAACATAGATAACAGAGTGATAGAAAGTATAGGGATAGGAATTAAACAGCACTGAAAACAAACGTACATACATACATATGTACATACATACATATTAACATTATACAGACTGAATAAGTTTTATTTAAGAACATGTATATATTTACATATACACATAGCATATAAGAACAACTACTGAAAATGAGGTCATGTATTTGAAATAAAACAAGGAGCTTTATTTGGGAGGGATTGATATAGGGTGGAGAAATGACATAATTACATTCTAATTTCAAAAGTAAAATGAAAATATGAAAAAAGACAATAATATTTGATCACTAGATTCAAACACTTGCTATTTCAAATAGGGCTATTATTATTTAACACTTAATTAAAATACTCACATCACCTCACGCAATTCAATACCAAGACGACAACCAGATGTTGGAAAGAAGAGCTTTGTTGAAAAAGAATAACTATTCCGAAATCTCTGAGGCAGACGCATACTTTCTTTGAAAAACATGGCACATAACAAACTATTGAATGAACAGTCTGAATTGGAGAAGGAATTAAGAAACCAAATTGGTAGAATAATGGCCTTGTAATCTACAGATAATTCAGTAACATAAAAATCACTGAGTAAACTGTGCAGCAAATCAAGAGGTACCAAAACTACTTAAAGAAGTAAGAGATCAATCCCATCTGCAGAAACCAAATCCACCCACCACTATTGCTGATGCCAAGAAGCACTTGCTGACAGAAGCCTGGTATAGCTGTTCCCTGAGAGGTTCTACCAGCACCTGACCAGTACAGATTCTGATACGTACAGCCAACCATTGGACTGACCATGGGAACCTTGATGGAAGAGCTAGGGGAAGAAATGAAGAAGCTGAAGGGGATTGCAACCCCATGAGAAGAATAATAGCAACTAACTGAACCACACAGACCTCCCAGGGAATAAACCACAAACCAAAGAGTATACATGGAGGGAGCCAGGACTCCCAATAGATACATATGTAACAGAGGATGGCCTTATCTGACATCAATGGGAGGGGAGGGAGGCTTTGTGCCCCATTGTAGGGGAATGCTACAAGGGTGAGGTGGGAGTGGGTGAATGGGTGGAGGACACCCTCCCTTAGAGGCAAAGGGAAGTGGGTAAAGGGGATGGGGTTAAGGTTGTTGAAGGGGTAACCAGGAAGGAGGATAGCATTTGAAATGTAAATGAATAAAATGATCAATAAATAAAAAAGAAGTATTTATACATTATTTTCTTACTATGTCAACCAGTACAACTAGAAATTAGGAAAATTAATTATATATTTTATGTAGAGAGGGAATATTTATATTTAAATTGCTGTATTTTAAATTTAATTTTTTGAAAATTTACTATATATTATACATGAAATTCACTTCTTCTATTAACCCTCCAAATCCTCCTGTTTATCTCCAACTTCATTTCAAACTCCATTCATGACCTCTTCTAATATAGTTATTGCTGTGATATAGACAATTCATTGTATTTAATCTACCAAATTAACCAAATTAATTTACTGATGCTTTTATGTATGTGAGCTTTGTGCTGACCACTTGGGTTTAGATAATATATTAGGGAGATTACCCTTTTAAAAACGTGATTTGCAATGTTCAAAATTTTTAACCAATTAAACAACCCATAAAAAATTAATAAAAAGTAAAACTGAGTCTCACACTCTTACCAGTCACTGTTTGCCAGTAATTCTTCATGTAGTAGTGAACTTTCAGAAATTTCACTCACCTATGTTGACATGTCATTTGGTTTTGCCATTATGCATGCCTTGTTTAGGCAACCATATTTTACTGTTTCAAATTTTTATAAGAACAGTGTACTGGCTGGTTTTGTGTCAACTTGACACAAGCTGGAGTTATCAGAGAAAGGAGCTAGAGTTGGGGAAGTGCCTTCATGAGATCCAGTTGTGGGGCATTTTCTCAATTAGTGATCAAGGGGGTAGGCCCCTTGCGGGTGGTGCCATCCCTGGGCTGGAAGTCTTGGGTTCTATAAGAGAGCAGACTGAGCAAGCCAGGGGAAGCAAGCCAGTAAGGAACATCTCTCCATGGCCTCTGCATCAGTTCCTGCCTCCTGACCTGCTTGACTTCCAGTCCTGACTTCCTCTGGTGATCAATAGTCATGTGGAAGTGTAAGCTTAATAAACCCTTTCCTCCCTAACTTGCTTCTTAGTCATGATGTTTGTGCAGGAATAGAAACCCTGACTAAGTCAAGCAGCTTCCCTGTCATGTCTAGAAGACATTTATTTTTGTAGCAGACATTTTGTTCCTCTCTGTATATCGGCTTTTTATTTTGATATAGAACTTGAGAGAATGTTGTATATAAGAAATATAAAAGTTTTAGCTTTCAACTAGCATTTCATATTTAAAATCAATGAAGAGGCTAGGATATTCAAAGGTTGAGAATACATGAAAATATAGGGGAATGGAAAGTTCTAGTCTTCAGTGTTCAAAGGTAGAGAACACTGAAGGTTGGAATAAATCATATGAAAAGTATCAGTGATGTAGGAAAGAAATAAGAAAAGTAATATCCTTGATGTTAAATAGGGTACTTCAATACAATTAGTTATCATATTCAGTTGGATTCATTAAGGCAGAAAGCTGAGAATTTCCTATTAGGAGCTGTAGAATGTATGTCATTGATGATTTTTACAAAAGGTTTCTCTTCTTGTACAATATTGAGAATAAAATGTAAATGAACACTGTTCAAAAGATAATAGGGTGACAAAATTTGAAGAGATCAGACTCTTCTTTATGTTATATTTTAAAGGAAACTAGATAAATGGTGTAGCAGTGACAAAGAGAAGTGAGATCCACGAAGGATTTTAATTTTAATTTTATTTTACAGTGGTGGACATGACAAAAATTAATGTCAAATACAGGTAGATATATGTAGAAGTGAACAAAGCAGAGGAGAAATGGCAGTGAGACTAATACTGAGGAAAATAATATCAATTTTATATAGCATACAGTCTATTTTTTTTATTTCTGATGCAGGTATACAGTTCAGCAACACTTCAGCAAAATATAACCTTGTAGACATAAACTGTTTTCTCTACGGCACCAAGAAAGCTATTTTTTTAAAATTTTTCTTCTTTGTTCCTGTTATTTCTTATTTAAAATGTTTGCTTTTTGTGTGTACGCTGGAGTAAAATAATTCATGTCCTTCATGGTCTAGATAAAATTCTACTTCACTGATGCCCCTTTCATTACTACTCTAGCTATCCATAAATCAGTTGCAATCTTTAACCACATAATTTAGTCTTTAAAGAAACATTCTCTAAAACCATCTAACTTTGACATTTTTTTCCTGTAAACTCAGAATGTTAACTTCTTAAGGAAAGGTCCATATTTTATTTTTGTGTGTTTTTCAATTATGAAATTGTCTGTTCTTAAGTCTGGAGTATCACAAATATCTAAACAGAATATTTGTTAAAGTAATAATAGTATCATAGTAGTATATTTCAATCATGTAAACCTTTAAAAACTTCATAAGTGGCACTACTGGATTAGTAATTGTAATATGCTGACCTATAATCCACTGGTCCTGTATTGTGTTCCTAATCACAGCACTGACTACTGCTTTACAAAGAACAGTACCTCTCTTTTCATAAAATTAGTAAAATTTATAATGTGGAGTCTCAAACCAATCATAGCTATTTTATTTATTTTTAATTCTGACTCCACATATATACAAATAATTCTGCTATTTAAGACAAAAAATAATTATTTATTTTACTCTAAAATGGAAAAAAAATAGTAGAATTAAATTGCACTTTTCCCCAAATATGTGCTTTGGAACTTCGCCAAGTAGTTACATTATCAAATAAGGTCCATCAAGTACATTATGTGGTGACATAAAAAGAGAGGTTGGAAATATTCTAAAAGTTCATTGAATATTTTATAGTATGTGTATGATATTTTAAGTATCAGGTCAAAGATAATTGTCAAATAATGCATCAAGTACAGAATTAAGTTCATTTATCAAAATTATTGTTATTATTATTATTATTATTATTATTATTAT
>JADRCC010234689.1:0-15954 GCA_019843855.1 Hylomyscus alleni
GCCCAGGCTACTATACCCAGCAAAACTCTCAATTACCTTAGATGGAGAAAACAAGATACAAAATTTACATAATATCTTTCTACAAATCAAGCCCTACAAAGGATAATAGATGGAAAACATCAATATAAGGAGCAAAACTACACCCTAGAAGAAACAAGAAAGTAATCTTTCAACAAATCCATACAAACCTAATTCCACCTCTTAAAACAGAAACAACAGGAAGTAACAATTACTTTTTCTTAATATGTTAATATGAAAATTAATATTACCAACATATCCTGATCGATTTAAATCCAAAAATATGAGAGATTAGAAATTTGCTGATTGTCACTTTCGGCTTGTTTGCCCGTGACAGTGTCTGGCTGGGTCTTGAAATCTTGCTTCTCCTATCTCAGCCTCTCTATTAGTAGTATTATTTATTTCATGTTTCTACACTATACTATAATTTTCAGAACAGTTTATATATTTCAAAAGTATTTATATACCCAAGGGAGACATAGACGATTAACTAGGGAGGTGGCTCATAAGAGAACAACATAGAGTGAGAATGAATGCTTTGCTTGGCATTTGTAGCTCTTGTACCAAGTTTGAAGAAGAGGACTTTATAAGTTACTCTTTCTCTGAGATGAATGCTTTTCCAAATTATCACAGCCAATGAACCATATTCTTACCCTCACCTAATGTCTGTGCCACCCTCCAAGCAGAACCATTGTTCATTGAAAGAGTTGGTGAATGACTTTATGGATAGACCATCTTATTACATACACCATGTCTTAAGTAAATGTAACCTGTTCTCTGTGGGCTGAGAATAAAGTCACTCACTCAAGTCAAATAGTTTTGACCATAACAGGAAGTCTGTATCCAAAAATTGTGCCTACAATTAATTTCTTGGTGCAGCAGAACTGTCAACTCTCAGCTTAGCTACGATGGAGGTAAAATCCTTTGGTGATGTGAGGGTCATTGAAGTACAGTCTTATTACAATGAAATCCAATGTCTAAAAATTGTTCTCTATTTTGGGCTTGTACCACAGTAAGAGCCAAGATTTTTAACTCTACTAAATACAAAACAAACAAACAAAAACACTTTATATATTTATGTTCACTTAAGAAAATACTAGTAGTGATGTATTATTTTAAAATATATAGTTAATATTTTTGGAGTTATTTAGAATTTATATTGAGAAAAATGTATTTTCACTATTGCTGTAGACGAGCATGTACATAAGACTGTTAAAATGATTGCTGTTTCATATCAAACAACTTTTATAATATTTTTTTGTATAATATGTTATAAATTTTAAGAAATATGACAAAAAAGTTATTGTAGGTATTGAAGAGGGTCTCTGGGAGAAGTTGGGGTATAAAAGGAAAACAAGAATGTGATTTAATTCTATTTACTTAAAATATTTTTTAAATGTTAACAAATTCAGATAAATTGAAATCATGTAACTTTTCTCTTCAATATGCAATAAAAGTTAAAAAAAAAAGTATGTGACTGTCCCTCCTCCAGAAGCCATCCAGTGTCCTTAGTTCCTTGGCTAGGAACAGGGACTTGTGAGCCCCTCCCCCCTCCATGCTGGAATGTTGACTGCCTTGATTTTATGTAGATTTTATGCAGGCAACCGCAGCTGCTCTGACATCCTTAGGGCAGTGGTCCTGTCTTGTCTAAAAGACACTGTTTCAAAGATTAACCCTGAACCTTGAAGAGGAGTTGATACAGATGTCCTGTTTGTGGCACTTATTCTTTGTACTGTCATCAGTTGTGAGTTTCTATGTCAACCATTGTTTACTGCATAAAGAAAAATTCTCTGAGAATTTTTAAGAGCTGTATACAGCCACCTGGTAAAGCAATACATGTTAAGAGGGCAGTGTGATACTATTTAGCAGAATAATTGTAGCAGGTTGACTTGTAGGGGCTATGAACTACCCAAACATGTGTTCATGGCCCCTTGTAGAGAAGAAGGCCTGAAATTCAACCAGAAATTGGTTGTTTATCTACATAAAGTGTGTCATCATTCAATCTATGGGAGTACCTTGCCATGATGGGCATCATTGTTGTCTTCACGGACTCCAGCTGGGTAAGACTATTGAAGATTTATTCTCCTAGACGCCTGCATAACACTTTCTGGTCCTATAAAAAGCTGGGCAGCAGAAAGGAAGCTTTTTGGTCAGTACCCACTTGATCCCTCCATAGCCTGAAACCTAAACGTGCAGTGTTCAGGCAGCCTTCTCATCCTCAAGTTCAAGAAGAAATGTGGACTGAAGGAGCAGGCTCACCCAGGATATCTAGACTAAGACTCCAATATACTCAAAACCTTGATTCCATGGTTCATGTGCCAGGTATCATGATTCTGGTAGATTCTCTAAGTCTATGCCAACTCAGCATCTTAGAGAGACAACCTTTCTCCTCATACACTGGCCTTTTTATGTGTTACTGCAAGAAAAGGTTTTTAACCTTTAAGAGCTTTGATTCCTTTGTTTGTGTAATCACTACAGAGTGCCTTCAAGTGTTAAATAGATGGACATACACCCAAGTGTTCTACACTATATTTTTGTTGTCATTACTGATTTTGAGACAGGATGTCATATATTTCCTGTGGCCATTGAATTGGCCATATATCAAAGGATCACCTTGAATTTCTAATCTTGCTTCATCCAGCTCCCATTTTCTTAGATTATAGGAGCATTCTATCATGACTAATTTTTATGTGAGATCAAACTCAGGGCTTCATATATGTTAGGCAAGAACTCTACCCACTGAGCTATATCCCAAGCCCCTAGAAGGTATAATGGAAAGAAAAGGCATCATCTGCATTTTACAGATCAGGAAATACAAGTTCAAAGTGCTGAGCTAACAGACAAAAACTAATGGCTTTTGCTGTATGAGGGCCCGAAGAAGTTGTTGCCTCCAAACTATCTCTTCTTGCAACTTCAAACAGGACACTGCATTTAATGAATATTACCTTTTTTCTATTTTTTAAATTTATTTTATTTATTTACATCCTAAATGTTGCCCCATCCCCCCTCGAAGAGTTCTTCCCCCATCCTTCTCCCCTTCACCTCTAAGAGGACACTTCCGTCCCGGAGCATTCCCCCTCCCTGGTGCATCAAGTCTCTACAGGATTAGGCATATCTTCTCCCACTGATGCCAGACAGGAAGCCCTCTGCTACACAAGTGGCAGAGGCCTCAGACCAGCCGTGTATGCTCTTTGGTTGGTACTCAGTCTCTGTGAGCTCCTAAGCCTACAATCTGGGACATGTTGCCAAGGGAGGCACTGGTTTCCCTGCATGCTATAAGAAGTTGAAGAGGCCAGAGGATAGACCATTTAGTTTCATTGGGGTAGGGGGCTTCGGCCCAGCTACGTATACCAACATTTAAAACTACATTTAGTTCCCATCTTTTTTTTTTTTTGAAATTTCTTTCTTTTTTTTTTTAAAGATTTATTTATTATTATATGTAAGTACACTGTAGCTGTCTTCAGACGCACCAGAAGAGGGTGTCAGATCTCATTATGGATGGTTGTGAGCCACCATCTAGTTGCTGGGATTTGAACTCAGGACCTTCGGAAGAGCAATCAGTGCTCTTAACCACTGAGCCATCTTTCCAGCCCCAGTTCCCATCCTTTTAAAGACCAATTTTATAACATTTAAGCACAAATATCCTTCTAGACCATTTATATCTTCAAGTGTTTCTTTAGTTTCCATTGCTTCTCACCTCGACTAGTTGTTTGTTTCGACTAGTTGATAAGAGTAGCTTTCTGTGAACTTGGTGGTCACTCTTAATCTTTTCTTCTCTTCTTTGTTCCCACAGAGCATATACAGTGTTTCAATTAAGATAGACGTCTTAAACTTCAAGCCAGGATACTGAACATTTACTCCAAACCAGCAGAGTCAGGACAACAGAGCTGAAGACTGTGAGCGACGGTAAGGGATGGGCGGGGTGGACAGGTCTGCAGTCTCACGGCGTTTCATGAGGGCTTGTGCATCCGAGAAACCATTATGTAAGTTTTGATTGGAGAGACTTTCTTGTTAGCTTATTTCCTGATGTTTCTTGAATGAAATGAATTTGCTTTTAAATGTAACCCCCAAATAGGTGCTAAACGGGGCAGGAGGATCCTTTGCTTCCTCTCTTCGGGGCAAATCTCTTTTGGGACTCTTCAGCAGGTCATCTTTCCAAATGATTCCATTTCTCCAGGGTGTTTTTAAATAGGAGTTGCTGGTTGTTTTTTTTTTTTTTAAATAGGAGTCTGTGTGCCTAATATAAATTGCAATCAGCCTAATTTGGTTACAAGGAATTGGTGTACTCTTGCAGCACTTCCATTATAAATGCCACATGGCCAGAATTTTGATTCTTCCAGCCCAAAAGTTTTAAACTGAACAGAGAGATATATTGATATAAGGAGTAGGTCATCATCCTCTGTGACACTCTCTCATGTTAATAACAATTTACAAGGTCCTCTCATTAACATGTACTGCATTTTACCTTATAAAAGGTAGTCTAAATCCTTCTTGAGTTGCAATCTATACAATTTGTACTGTCAGGGGATGTGGTGAGCCCCACAGGTTTTACTGCCTACTGCAGAATATCTAGCTTCCTTTTGTTTGTCTTGGATTTGACTCTTTGGAGTTTAAAGGTCTGCACTGAGCTCTTGCCTGTAAATAGCTTTGATCATTATTTACTCTGTCCACATCCTTCATGACATCTTTATAATGAGGTAAGCTGTAGAATCTACTTTATAAAGTAAATAGATACTGAATGATCCAGTGCCTGTACCGTGCTTAGACCTGTGGAACACACGGCATGTGTCCTAAATATGTGACCACTGTTAGTAGTTCTAGCATCCACATTAACTTTGACATTTCTTTTATTTCTAGCTGTTGTGGTTAATGAATATCAATACTTTGACTGTGTCTCTGTATAGCTTCTTCTTAGTCCACCATTCCTGCTCTCCATCTGCTTAGCACTTCCCATGGCATTTTGCCTTTCTCTTGATTTGTGACTCCTTGAACCAAACATCATGTTCCAGATACGGCTGCAACAAAGTTTTTAATATTTTTTTTGAAAAATTGGATAAAATGCAATTTTTCTAGCTTATTTTCTATTATTGCACAAAGTTTTCTTGGGCTTCCTGGCCAAAACAGCCCAGTGAGCTGAAATCAATCCAGAATGAGCTCTCAATTCCTAGACTACTCTCCAGATTCATAGATAACAATACGTTTAGTTATTGCTATTGTGTGGGTTTTTCTTTTGTGACTGCTTTACCTTAGTTGAGTATGGGTCACACATTTGTAACCCTAGCCAGGGGTGGATGTGCAGGAAGGACACAAGTTTAAGGTCACCCTGGCTGCACATGGAAGCCCTGACTTAAACAGTGTTTTATCAAACTGAGATAACATTTTTCCCACTGCTCCTATTTTGAGACGTTGTCTTGTTATTCTCCCTACATCAGCTTGACATTTCATTGCTAAGAAGGGGTGAGTATATAGACACAGAAACACCACTGTGCCTACTGCATCTTACACCATTTATAATACTGAACAAATATGGGCTTGAGGGAATGTTAACCCTCACATACCCTTAACCTGAGAAGCACCCACATTTCTCTATCCTCTGGTTAATTCTGCCAGTTAGCTTCCCTTCCTTCAAAACCCACAGGGACTCATTTACAAATAACAAAAGTTTTAACAAAAGGGAATCTTGTCAAGGGCTTTTAAAAAAAACTCTTTATAAATTCTGTCCCATAGTTTCTCTGTCTCTCCTGTACTTACTTTCTCAAGGAGGACTGATAGATTTTGTCTGACATAATTTCTTCTCACAGAAATTCTATTCATTTGGAAAAAGTCATGTTTAACTGTGACTCTGGATTTACTACTGATCAGCTATAAAATAATTCTTTTTCAGATTCTGCTTTTTGTTTTTAAAGAAATGTTTTCAGGGGTCAGCAAGATTTTTCAGAGGGGAAAGGTGGTTGCTTCTAAACCTGATGATCTGATATTGATCCCCAAGACCCAAACAGCACCCACGGCACCAGGAGAGAACCAATATTTGTAAGTTGTCCTTTGATCTTCACATGATTGCTGACATATGTAAACGCACAAATACCCTCATGAGCATGCATGAACACACAAAATTAAATATTAAGTAATATGAAAAAGACATATTTCCATAGAACCATTAAATGTCACTGCTGGCATGTGAAATCTCACTAATATGGTAGCCTAAACAAGAAGTGCATGGAGAAAATACCAGCTGACATGCTGACATGTCTGAAGGAAATCTCATAGGGCCCCACCTCTAGATAAAGAGCTAAAGACAATCGATGGCTGCTGAAAGTGGGAAAAAAAATCTGCTCTCGGGATGGATTTCATAATAGATTATCCAATCACAGGGTCATAATCCCTAAACACATATACACTGGAGCATCATTAAATGAACACAACTAGGGGTGTGTGTATGTATAACAATAATAATTGAAGAAGAGGCCGTGAATCGGAGAAGTAGGAGAGGAACATGAAAGGAATTGGAGTGAGGAAGGGGAGGGCTAGAAATAATGCCAATATGGTACACATGTGTGAAACATCTGAAAAATGAAAAATAAATTTAAGAAAAACTCAGTGTTGCAAATCACAGTCAAGACAGCTGAAATGTCTTTCATGCACAGTAAGGAAACTGAGGCATTTGCTAAGCTTACTTTTCATCTATTAGTCAACAATTTCAGAAACATTTTTAACTGGATCATGCTGAGTCGTATTGTCAGATACAATGAGCGTGTTTTTCTCATGAAATACACAGTAGATATTATTTATGGAAGGAAATTGGAAAACTCCAGCTTTTCAGATTAGATTCCTGCATTTAACTTGTCGTATACATTGCTTTCACCTCAAAAGTTTCCTTTTGTTTTATTATTTTTGCATGTATTCTATCTCCAAAATATACAAATTTTCTTCTTGTTGTGAAAATCCAGTTGCCAACTTTGTTTAGTATTCACTATGCACTAGACTCTGTTCTCGGCCTCTTATTGTAGAGAAACTCAAGTGTGGATTTACAAACTCTGAAGACAAAAAAAGAGGACAACTTTGGGCTAAGGTGACAGTGTCCCAATAGAGATAGCATCTGGGTACAGATATAATGCTTTCTGTTGAGATTCATGATAAATTCATGGGTTAAATGACTTTGTGAAAATTCACTGAGCTATGGAACCCTTTAGCTGTGTGCAGCTTTCTGTAGGCATAGCATAGTTTAATGAATGTTTAAAGAAAAAAAAATCCTTCATTTGTAACTTTAAATCAGTTTTGAGTATCTTTATTTTCTTTCTTTCTTTCTTTCTTTCTTTCTTTCTTTCTTTCTTTCTTTCTTTCTTTCTTTCTCTCTCTCTCTCTCTCTCTCTTTCTTTCTTTCTTTCTTTCTTTCTTTCTTTCTTTCTTTCTTTCTTTCTTTCTAAATGATGAAACTGGTATAGGTTTAAAAAAATCCTTTGCTGAAGACCACATATGCACATGTGGACTAAACTAAGATTTAGCCCTTAGTAGGCTGCTTCCAGACCCTTTGTTCTAAGCTAGTACCATATCTATGTCCTGTCAGAATTGATTCATTTCTTTGGAGCAGCTATTCGATGTCTAGTCCTGTGATAACCTTTCTTTCTTTTTCCTGGCTCTTACTGAATCTACTTCTGCATAATCCCTCATCATTTATCATCACTTGTCAAAATGAAACAAAATGAAAAAGAGGAATACTATAATGACTTCAGTACCCTGACCTTGCCATCTTCCTTGCTGTCCATGAAAAAACAAAACAAAACAAAAAAACCACAAAAAACAAACAACAACAACAACAACAAAAACTATGAAAACCCTAAACTGCAATTCTAAGGATACTTTCTATGGAAACCACTCTGAAAATCCTCCCATCATGTCTCTAACAGCAGAAAATGCATTGTAGTGTCTTCTCTACCCTCAGCATGATACAAATTCACACCAGACAAGGTGGAATCCACTTAGTTTAATTTGACCCTTGATTTTTATGTGATTCTGAGTCATGCAAACCTTGGTAAATAAAGGTCAGCCTCTCAAAGACTCCTGTGTGCTAGCTAAGAGTATCAGAAGAAGGGACAAATAGACAGAAAAGAAAAAAATACTACTTTTGTGGATTTTCAATTCTCTATCAGATATGTTACAACAGATCATGTTAGTTATCCTATTTACCATCCACTACCATCCTTTAATATGATTGTTAATCATCTTCATATTGCACAAGAAGAAAACAGGGCTTAGACATTAATTTCAAACAGCTACTATGGTCTATCAGGTTGTCCAAGGATGCTCCCCCCACCTCTGTGCAACCTTTCACCAAGTGAATGATGGTGTCCATTTTAGAGTAGGAATATCAGAAGAAAAGAACATGGTACAGTACTTTTTATAGACAGCACAAAGCTACTTTGTGTTAGAAGTACAAGGTGCTTCGAACAAAAGTACTAATCAGTTAATTCTGTTCATTACAGTGATTCATGAAGGTGAATCACATTTCCTCTTTTAATCTCTCTGTCAGAGAACACAAAAGGAAAACAAAAGTTAAAATATTATAGACCTTATCACATTAGAAACAAAAATTCACGCTATAACATTATTAGTAGATGATAGAATAATTATAGTAAATTCTATTCAAGGATCCTTTGAGTCTTATCTACTAGTAACAACTGTTTTCTACACTCCAGCTATAGGCAATGTGGCACTCTCCCTTCTATTGTAGTGGGAGAAATCCTGAATTCTGATGCCTTAACTCCTTGGCTCCAATTCTCACTTCACCTCCTATTAACTATTTGACCATGATTCATAAGATTGTCCAATTTTTGCAAGTAAGAATATATTTGAGTTTCAGTTAAATGGTATTTTTTTCAGTATAAATATGGATCATTCAAAATTAGCATTGACAATCATTGATCATTGATGTAAAATTCAAATTGAATTGGCATTCTACATTTGTCTTAGATATATTATTTAATCTGTCTGCCTTAACTTTCTTCATCTGTAAACTGGGGATGGTAAATTACTACCAGTACTTATTAATTCATGGTCCTGGTCAGAATTAAGCAGGGTTGTATATAAATTGTAGTCCCATCAGATGCAGAGTAATCGGTGCATCAGTAGCATCTATTATAATTAATTCCTCTGGTTACACTAGTTCAAGCTTGGCTTGGGTTCTGCTTTATGGACAATGAAAGAATTACACCTCACTGGCTATGTGCAGAACCAGAGCAGAAGACTGAGCATGTAACATTTGGTTATGTACACTTATTCTGGATGGCTTACATTTTGCTGGGAAATATATTCCCTACCCGAACCTTTTCCAATCTAGACACAGTTCTTCTGCTATTGGTCCATATAAATGACCTTTCCATACAGCCATAATCTTTTATGTTTTTAGAGTCTGGAAATTTTTTCTTTTAAAAATTCATATACTTCCCCACCTATATCCATCCTTTCTAAGCATCTATTTCTCTCTCTTTGCATGGCAGGAATCTGTATGTTGTCAAATGCAAAAGAAATGTTAAATTTAAGAGCTGGTATGCTTGAGTTCCTTGTAACATGGAGAGAAAGCCCAAACACATAATAAAATGTGGTATACAAAACATTTAAAATACAGTCTGTTTGTATCTGCTTTCATGATCTCATTTTGTAACTGTCTACCACTATTTTCACAATTTATACGGGAAGCATGATTTATCTATGTTAATTTCAAGCTGGCAGCCAGCCATCTGAATGCTTACCTTCCCATATTGTAAACCACAGGGATGTGAGAAGTCTCACCTAAGGTCAATAGCACAGAGAGTATGAAAGAGTCAGAAGACTATGAATGATTCTGAAAAAAAAAAAAAAAATGGAAGCAACACTAACGAGGCACTGCACACTTTCACAGCAAGCAAATATCATGATTTTACCAGTAATCTGTGCTTTAGATTGCTAAAAATGGTTCCTTTTTTCTTTCCATTGTGGAAGACACTAACTTGGCTTCATGAAACCAGGCATGCATGTCATCTCCCACCTCATTTTCTTTTGAGTGTAGGAGGAGAAATATAATACAAACTGTTCTGGAGTACAATAATCTGTTTTACAGTTGCATACAAGAAAACCATCCCAGAAATCCTGGCAACACAGCATTTAGACTTCTTCACATCATTTCTCTTTTACTCCCCTCATTTCTTTATTGTCAATACCATACAGTCAATACCAAGCACATGGCAAAAACATTTAGTAGCAGTTCCTTATACACATAATTTTTAACGATTGCTACTTTGTACAAAACAATGCTTTCTACAGCTATGATGATGTACAGATATGATGTCATTAGGCACAGAAGCTTTTGACTGTCCCCAAGCATAAACCAATTCTTTAAGAAGTGGTTTTCTAAATGGGAAGTGAATTTAGTTTCTATTTTTTATGCCTTTTATTGACCCTTTGCCATGGGGTTAGACAAGATTTATCTCTGCAATTGTTAAACCTCTATTTGCAATTTGATTTCTTGCTATTTTTCAGCAGCTCTCTGGATCTTAGCACAGGCACCTCAAATTCTGGATCCCTTATCTTTTCTCCAATCTTGATGCTCCTTTAATGTTTTCAGGTGCCACTTACCCAGTCCCTTAAGCTCTATGTAGCTGGTATCTTACGTCTCTTCCCCTGGGAATGTCCAGGTCGAATCAATTGAATGCAGCTTATTTCACCTTCAAATTGTTTCTGGAATCTATCCCCTCCTTTTTATTCTTTTAGCCATTAATTTATTCCATGCCCTCTCTGCACTCTTAGGATGACCACTTAATGGTCTCTTAATAGGTTCCTCTGCTTAAACTTTCTTCCATATACAATCTGCCCTTTATGTGCAAAGAGTTTTCTTTTAAAAAATAATCTGGATCAAATCCCTCTCTCCCTTAAAACACTTCAGGCCTTCTAAGAGCCTAATGTGTCAAGTCTAAACTCTTCAGAAAGGCATATGGAGCCCACAGTATGCCCCTAATGTATCCCAGCCCTAATGTTGGGATGCCTCATGGACTCTGTTTTTGCCTGTCCAAAAGTAAATCCACAGCTAGACCACAAGGATAGTGAGTCATTTCTCTAAACTAGTTGTTCTTAACAGAGTACATATTAACAGAACCTCAAAAAAGATATTCTTTTCTCTATTTGAGATTTACAAATTCACAACCTGTATTAATGGATGGCATAGTCTCTATTGCCTGGGTAATAAGGGAGTCCACATGCCTTTCTATGTGTTTATTCACTCCTTTCTTTCTGTCTGGAATGTTTTCTTTGCTCTACTCTTGCTCCCAAGTTCTCTCCTTAGTTACTTACCATTCATTTTTCAAGACTTAGCTCAAGTGTTTCTGCTGTCAATCTTTCCAGGACTTAGAAGGTAAAAATCAATTGTTCTTTGGCCTGTTGCTGCATTCAGTTTGTTTTGTTTCCACTAAGACAGACTCTCACTATGTGGTCCACACTGGCCTCAGATTTGTACTGACCCTCCTGCCTCAGCTTCTCAAATGATAATGTTACAGCTCTGTAGAACTAGGTCTAGATTATAGTATTTTTTAATGGACTGCTATTAAAAATCAATTATCCCCTTGAATGTGCCTGCTTACAGCATTCTCGGGGGAGAAAGCAAACTTCTTATAAGTCTTAGTATTCTCAGTGTTTAGTGCAGCCCCTGGCTTGGTGTTCAAGAAACACATCAGAAGAGCAAAGTGAAGAAAACAGGCAAAGTTGTGTGAACTTGGGCAGAATCTAAGGCCAAAGTGAAAGTACAAATATGCACGTCACCTGCTTCTTAGTAACAACCCCAATCCTTAACCAACTATAGGATTCTCATGGCAGATAGCATCACATAGCACATGGACCCTTAAAAAACTCAAGTGGACTTAGGGAACGAGTTATAGATTTGGTTGTTTTCAGTGTTGTTTCTGTCCCTCAGATACTTCTCGGGATCTCTGATAATAGCCCTGCAATGAACGCCTGTCATTACTGTACTCTGTTCATGATCTCTTAAGTATAGCTGTAACAAAACCAGGAAAGTTTTTCTACCACAGTGTGACAGAGCTCAGCTAAGCCAGTTGAAGGTTGGTAATTTTACACAACTGCCTTTCTTAGAGGTCCTGGCAACGACTTCCTTTTCCTCAGTGTGAGCTGATGGCATAGTCACTTCCTATTTGGTCTCAACTGCCAGTTTTTTTTTTTCTGTTTTTAACTGCCACCTTTGACTAGAACTGTTCACATGAGGAGCCTATGAATTAAAGAACAAGTAACCAATTCAGTATACTTTAAAAAGTCAACCCAGAGGGGAAAATATCACCCACAATGGCAGTTAAGCATCACTTCATGGTGACACATGAAAAGGCTCTCCTGTGACTAAAGTCTGTAACCCCAGGAGCAGAGAGGCTACTCGATCTTATTACAAAGACCTCAGTTTCCCAAATTAATTCTCTTAAGAAATGCCCTTCCATGTTCTTCCACAGAAGTCTCTCTACTACCCTTGTGGCAAGACAAAACTGTCATTATGGAGTGACCCATGGAGCAACCAGTGTTTCTCTTGGCACAAGGAGAGCTGTGAGGGCTCCTGTACAGGCATCTGCAACTTTAACAGCATGACTCTGCCACCTAAGAGGAAGGAGTAGCCAAATTGGAACCAGGGAAGGAGGCACTCTACCTTTGGAATCAGGCATATGTGCGTGAAATGGTCCAGACCACATTGCCCTCTCTCAGCTCTAGAACAAATTGATGCAGGCAATGAGCTCTTTTCTTTCTGTGCCCAAGTGCAAGCATCGCAAAGATTGTATGTACATATGTAAAGAAATGCTACAAGCAGGAAACTGCTTAAGCAGCATCTGCTTGCACCCACTTAGTCTGTTGCTCTAGTCCCCTCCATAGCATTAGGAAGTAACAGAAGTAACGCTACTGACCATATTCTGCTATGGAGAGTCTTACATACTTTGGTTTCTATTACAAATGACACTGTGGTAGACTGTTGTATAACCCCCAGAAGGTACAAGGTTATTCTGGTGAAATCAAAAATTATACAGGTTTAACCTTCTCTGACTAAGAATGGATTCCACAGGTTTTTGCACAGGATATTGGTTGGTACAAAGGTTAGAGCTATTGTATCATGCATTTCCAATCTGATACCTATAGAAAGCAAAGAGATGGTTGGAGATATCATTCTTTTACTAAATAACAAGCGAACAAACAAACTGCTGGGCATGGTAGCATAGGCCCTTAATCCCACCACTTGAGAGGCAGAGGTAGGCAGATCTATGTAAATTTGAGGTCGGCCTAGTTTACACAGTGAATTCCAGGCCAGTCAGGGATATACTGTGAGATTCTTGAGATTCTAGCTCTAAAACAAACAAACAAACAAAAAAAACAAAGAACAATAAAAATAGCAAAATGAAAAGACCCTTAAATGTTTTACTTCCAAGTATCCCTTCAGTTCCCTATAGCATGAATCCAAATATTCCTCACTGGATGGCAAGTTTTAAGCATAACCCAGGTAATCTCTGGTTTAATATATTCCAACAATTGACTAAAATCCTGAGAAGTGCATCACTTTACCATTATACTTTGCACATTTTATATATTTCAACAGAGACATTAGGCTTAAAATGTGAAGGTTCATAACATGAGCCCCTTTCTTTAAACTTTGGGGACTAAAGGCTCCCATTTGCTTTGGTGAATTACTGTATTTGAAAGCTCTTAGGTAATGCCTGGCACATGAGAACATGCTTAGTGACTATGTCTTAAGCAAACCAATATTTTTCATAAATGTTTCTGTTTGATATCACATTGAACTGAAATACCCAAGACTTGTGTGGGGGCAGTGGGGTTGGTAACAGTTGTTTTCCTTGCCATTATTTTCACTCTTTGAGAAATGGTGGTTTATGGTAACATTGTATATAATAATAATATTGTACATAACATAATAATATTGATTTGTTTATAGGACCCAGTTGACATGACCTCATATAATTTTTTTTTTATTAAAGGCAATACTTTGGACTAAATATACCAAAAGAACCCTGACTTCCAAACATGTTACTTGATTAGTAGTGCCTCTATTGTAGATCACTTCTCAAACTTTGGCACCACTGACATTTTGAATTAGAGAATTCTTTGTTGTGGGAATTGTTGTGGATATTCCTTACCTCTACCAACTATAGAGCAGTAGCAATTCCCTCACTATTTATTACACCCAAATATGGTCTATTGGAGGTAAAAGAAAAATGCTCCTAGTTGAGGACCTACATATTTGTTTTGAATTAGTCAGCCCAGCAAATACTTTAAATGTGGATAAAGTACAATATTTAATATTGTAAGGATAAGTATCAGAAAAATCCAATCCATAGATGTTACATTTGATTGATTGATTGATTGATTGATTGATTGATCTCTGTGTGTATGCATATCGTGGGCCTGCACATGCCATACCATGCAATGGAGAGACAGTTCATTTTCTCCTTTCACCACACAGGTGCTAGGGATTGAACTGAGCCTTGTCAGCAAGCCATTTTACTCGTTGAGTCATCTCACTGGTGCATATAGATGTTCAATTTAATTTCTTTTTAATTTGGAGGGTTCATGGATATTAACATGAAATTCATTTGCTTCACTAACTCTTCATATAGTCTTCATTTACCTACTTGCTAAGCATTCTTAATTACCTGTGGTAATATATTGTGCTATACAGACTGAGTTTTCCTAATCTGAAAATCTGAAATCCAAAATGCTCTGAAATCTGAAAATTTTTGAATATCAACTCGATGTTCAAAAGTTTTAGATTTTCATGTTCAGTCTGTCAACTGTTAGAGTTTGTATCAATTTGAAAGACTCTGAAATCTGAAATATTTCTCTCAAGCATTCAGATGTGAGACACTTAACCTGTATTATTAGACTCTGAACAGGTACCTTGAAGTAAAACAGTCACCCATTGTGTGTGTGTGTGTGTGTGTGTGTGTGTGTGTATACATGTAGATGTATGATATCAAAAGCATACTATAATTCTTTAATTTGCCATTTTACTTTAATTAAAACCATAAGAAGTATTGCTGTTGGGGGGGGGAGGGTCCTTGTACTCATGATATTTGGATTGTTTTCAAACATGTACACCTTCACAAAGATTTTATGCATATGTTCACATATAGCACATATGTAATCTCAAAACAACATAAGCAGAATCTTAAGGAACCCCAAGGAAATCCACAAATGTTCTCTATCAATAATAGCAAAAAAACAACAAAGGGTTTATTCAAGATCAGCATACCTAAAATAAAAGACTCCTCGGTGTCATTCAGAAACTGTCTCAGTAGTCTAGATCTCCAATACTACTACATCACTCTAGGCCAGCATAAAGTCAAGAAAGTCATTTCTTCGCTCTGTTTAGAGTTCATTTGTTTACTAAAATCACACAGCATTCTCTTAGATAGTTATGAAATTAAAACTGGGAAGAACCCAGCAGGCCAAAAAATGAATTGAATAACAAAAATAAGGGACCATGTTGAAGGTTAACCAAGAGCAGTGCCTATGAGTCTAGCCTGACAACAATACAACAAAATATAATATCCCCAACATATAGCTAATATAAACTACTCTGTGCCACAGAACATTGTAGGATCTGGGAATAACCCTAATAGCAAACATTGCCCTTTGAAAGATAATTGCCCTCTTTCCATTAGTTCTCATACAAGAGATGCTGGGTCTCTGCCTTAAAGCACCTAGGAAGCTCAGTGGGCACATAAATGGCATACAGTGGCCAAAATATAAGGTCAGAGTGACCATGTAAGTGTTTCCACATACACATAGTCCAATTTTGAAAGTAAGCACAGGGCAGCTATGCACATTAGTTGGTGGGTCTGAGAACATTCCATTGAGGTGGGTCTTTAATGATGGAGCTTGATTCACATCCTACCAACTCAAAAAAAAAAA